>JBBPCY010072709.1:0-10831 GCA_037974405.1 Brachyalestes nurse
TGTGTGTGTGTGTGTGTGTGTGTGTGTGTGTGTGTGTGGGTGTGTGTGTGTGTGTGTGTGTGTGTGTGTGTGTGTTTAGCTGGGCTGGGCCTGCCCGTTCTGTACATTCATAAACAAACCCACGCGACCTGGCTGTGAGATGTGCAGCGCTGATCGACCAGAGGGCTACACGGTTCCTGGAAGCTACAGACCGGACGCGCTGGAACTGCGCCGCATCCAGCAGGAGAAAGAGGCCATCAGACAGTATCAGCAGGTGGGACATCACAAACACACCTCATTCTAAAGCAGTGGTTCCCAGCCCTGTCCTGCATACAGTAGTGCTTTCCTGCGTCTGTGAATAGACAGTTATGACTCTGTATGAACTGATAAATGAGCTCAAGTAAGCAGGAAAAACAATACATATGCAAAACAGAGGGGCCTCCAGGAACAAGGTTTGTTTTGTGCAACTTCAGAGTGTATAAATATGTATTCATGGGGGATTTCAGACAGAACAGAAATATGCATAAAGTGTATTTATAAAAATTTTGGTCAAATGGCCTCTGATGCTCATTATTTTCCACATTTCTGTTTAATTCAGTGGTTGATTTAATTCAGAATGAGTTTAATGTGAAACGGTTCATTGTTGAGAAACTTGCCGACTAGGATTCTTTAGTGGAGGTGAATGGAGCCAGACGTCTCCAACAGTCTTTTATTTACTCTCCAAACCCACCAGTGAAGCTACTTGTGTCTGTTTGTTTAAATGGATGTTGATGATGGTGAAATAGTGGCAATTCTGAACTACATTCGTTTTTTGGAACTGTTTTGCCTCGGGATGCCGTGCACATGTCCCTCCACCATGAATGGGTTTAGTTTTAGGACCAAAATCTTCTCAGAACTCTGGTAGAACAACGTCTCAGATGTCAGGTGATGCAACCAGAACCATCTGCTGGAAGAACTTTCTGTGAGAGAAATTTTAGAGGCAGATGTCTGGTTCCATTCACCTCCAGTATGAACAGTTCTCTAGAATGGAGCATTTCACACCAAACTGCTCTGAATGCCATTTAGCTCTGTTGTGTTATTATTAGAATTAACTGTGTTAAATTCTCAAGCATTTCTGAAATTCCTCTATGAAGCCTTAAATAGATGAGATTGGCATATTTTTAAACATGTTTATAGTGCGTACACATTCCTGCAAAAAAAATAAATATCCCAGCCAAACACACACACACACACACACACACACAGAGGTATTTCTAGGTATTTTGATGCTTCTCAGACAGTTGGAGTCAGTGGAGATTTGACTTAAGATTAGTTTAGGATGGGTTCTGACCAGTCATAGGGCCTTAAAGTCCCCATGGGCAGTCTAAACCTCAGTAGAAGTGAGAAGTGGGTAAATCTGATTTATTAGGGGCAGATAGGAGCTCAGGCTCTGATTGGCTCCTCGGTCTGACTCTCTTCTCTTCTTTCTGGTTTTCTTTTTTAAAGGAGAAAGGGAGGAGGGAGGAGCTGAGGGCCAGCAACTCACTACAGTACAACCTCAACCAGGACTACTGACAGACACACACCTCATAAACTTGACACACACACACACACACAGCCACACTACACACATTGAAACTTGAAGGCGCCGCAATGACTACTGACACACATACTGCCCGTTAGAAGGAAGCGGAAAAACTCGGTGCAGTATTCGCATGGGACTTCGGATCCCGAGAAGAAAAATAGAAGCCAAGACCTTTAGGACTTTATGCATGCCAATCTCATCTGTTGACTTCAGTTTTCAAGGGGTCTTTCACCCCGAAATGCTAACAGTACTCATATTGAATGAAGGTGTCCAGGCTCGTTAGCATCAGGGCTGAGGTAGTCCTTCAAAGCCACTCTGATTTGCAAAGCTCATGTGTTTACATTGTTGTTTTGGTGTGTTTTATGACTCCTTATCACTTGTCTCAACAGCTCAGATTCCTTACCTCATAGAGAACTGTGTTGACAGCGTATAAACGGCGTAGTTTGAAAACGCCTCTTTAGATTACAGGGTAAAGTGGCAGAGTCACCACTTTGTTATAAAAATCACACACTGCACCTTTAAATAAAATATCCACTCCAAGGCCACTTTATCAGAAACTGCTCCCTTGTAGTCCCACCTTGACTGTTGCCCATCTGTTGATATGCAGTTTGTGTACATTAATAATCAATTTCTGACCACTGAGCTGCTCAATAATTTTGGATACTGGGATTTATCGCAATACTGGTCTCTGCAAAATCGATATTTCAGGAAGGTTTTAATATGCAAATGAGCCTCTAAACAATAGCAGTGTTTCTGACAGGGTGACCAACTCCAGGTGAGTTACTGGGTGTTCTGGTCTTCATGCAATCCAAAAATTTGTAACCATTAATTGAATCGGTGCATAAATGTGTGGACTAAACTGCTGCAGCCAGAATAAGGAGAAATATTTAAATGTGTTGATTTTCTGGTTTAAAAACAGGCTGTAGCTTATTTCTCAGCAATGGACTGGGGGCTGGGGGAGTAAACATACCTTTTGAGACTTTCCAGCTTTGTAATTCCAGAAAAATATGAGCCCTTTAATATCTTGAAAGGCATCGCAATCGCAACATACAGCAGTAAAATTGCAATAGTGATATTTTGTCCATATTGTGCAGCCCTAGTTGTGGACTGCTCTCAACTTTAGCAGCAAACCCAGCAACACACACACTGCTGTGGCCATTACTGTGTTAGTGTCACTGCTGTGTCAGAATGGTCCACCACCCAAATAATATCTGCAACCCTGGAGTCAGAAACTGACCAGTGAACAATGTGTAGAGGGCATAAATTATGCATGACAACAGATGGACCCCAGTCTGTTATTGTACACCTGTATGGTGGAGCTATAAGGTAAGTGGATCTTATAATGTGGCCAAAAAGAAAAATAGCAGGGTAGAGGATTCTAATGAAGGGTTAAAGGGAAATTCCACCAATTTTTCTCAGGTTTTTCAAAAATCGGTTAAGATGTAACCCGAGTCATTCAGAGTGGTTTGGTGCAGAATGCTGTGTTGAATAGTTGGAATAGTTCAGAGTGGTGGTGAATGGACCTAGATATCTAATGCTTCTAAGCACTCTCTCTCAGAAAGGTGTTAAATGAAATAGTTCTGAATATGTTACCTAATGCTGGCACAATGGGTAGCACCGTTGCCTCACACCTCCAGGGCTGGGGGTTTGAATCCGAGTCCTGGTCTTGTGTTTGTGTGTGTGCCTGCGGTGGGCTGCACAGGCTCCGGGTACCCAAGACCCTAGTAAAAGTTAAGCGGTCACAGAAATAATTGAAAGTTACCTGATGCTTGAGACATTGTTTTCTGGTACTTTTGAAAAGACGTTTGCCTTTAATCATTCACGGTGAAGGGGCATTGTGGGCTGAAATAAAGAAAACTTATTTATTTCAGATTTATAACTACTTTACCATCAGTAACATTCCATATAAACACTCGGAACATACGAGAAGGTTGACCGGTGGGTTTGGATAGTGAATAAAAGGGCTCTATTTTTGTAATTTGGCTCTATTCACCACCACTATAAAAAAATTGGTCTACATTGAACAATTTAAAATCAAACCCACTCAGAATGACTTTTTTAAAGATGTTAATTTTTCAAACGTTTTGAAAGGTCAGTGGAATTTCCCTTAAAAACGTTGCTGGATGTTTAGTCAATAACCGAGCTCAGGGGAAACCTCAGCACTGACTGCTCATGGCTGGAATGGCTGCTTACATGGCACAATGCAGTACCGTGCAATATGATAGAATCTGGACTGCACTGCACAATTTAGGGGATTTCCAGCTCTGAGCCATCTGACTCGACTCATGAAGGCCTACATAAATCACTGATCTTTGAACTATGCACCATAGGGGCTCTATAGAAATGAGAAGAAACTTGTTTGTTGTAACCTCATTGATATTTGAATTAGAAGGACAGGTTAGAATATTCATTGCTCATTCTATCAGCAGTTGATGTTGAGTTTTATGACTTGATTGTGCACAAAATAGAGAATTTATTTGATTTCATTTCTTCAGTTGAATGTTGTTTGGTTCAGTTTGACCACTTTATTGATTGTCCAGCTTGGTCTAGTGTGGGTTTGTTCATGGTTCCTGCTGTGTTTCTGAATGTAAGAAGATTGTATCTTTGCTGAATGAACAGTGTGTCGTTTTTTTTTTTATATCTAGGACAGTGAACAGTACATGAATGCATGTTTTTGTTGTGTTTAAATGTGTGTCTCTAGTTCTGTCATGGTTCCTGATGGTTATATTGCTTGGCTGTATCTGTGCAGATCAGGCTATGGTAATGAACAGTCTCTCTGAGGCTTGTGGTACACATTTAAACACTAACTTCTATTTTCTGGAGTAACATTTAGTTTTGTTTTTTGGGAGATTATCAGTACATTTTGTTTTCAGTGATATAAAAGTAATATTTTGCCTTACCCATTGATGATATTTGTATATTGGATTTTCTTGTATTGTATCCAGAATTGTAGCCTGTGGTGTTGAGAACCACCAGTCTTAGTTTATGCAGACTATTTATACATAGTATATTTATAGTACATATTATATTGGGAGTGTGGGGATATGCTACATTACCCATTACTGCCCCCTCCTGATCTCTGTCTCCTGATGTTACCAGGTCAGTATCTCCACAACAAAAGCTGCAGAGCCTTAGGGCAACCAGCTGACCCCCTCACCTTTCGCTGAAGAGGAACTCTGCCACGGCCATTAGTGTTCCTCGCTGTGAGCTTATTTATGTAAAGCCAGATATAAATAAGTGATTGGTGCAATGGGATCCATCCTGTGATGAAGCTACAGCAGTAGAGTGTTCCTGGTGAAACAGCATTCCAACTGGTCGCCTCAAAGGGCTAGATCTTCCCATTTGGTGGCCAAACTCTCCCTTTCAATGTGGAGATTTAAAAGTCCTCCTTGCAACATAACAGTATGCAATATAAAGAGTAGAAAAAATCAGGACAGTGATGCAGCAGCATCCAGCAGTTACCAACCATTATCAGTATTCACCTGAATCGCCTCTGGAGTCCCTTTTTAGTACCATCAGAAGGCTGGGGAGGTCTAAATAATTAAGGAGTACAAAATCACCCCAGCCCTATAAACTGCCTGTCCTCCTTTGAGCAGGCCATCACTGCTGTCATCTAGTTCTACTTGGGGAACACCTGCTTACATCCTATCCAGTAGCAGACATTACTGCATTCTTTGTGAATCCTGCTCATTTCTAGGACTTAAGGACCGTCCTCACAAATTGCATATTCTGCCTTTATAGACATTATAGATCTTTATATCATTCTACCAAACTGTGGCATGTGTCCACTGGGGCACAGAATTTAATCCATGAAGTCTAAGAGTGTATTATGTTTGATCCTGGATCCTGGAGGAAATTTCTGATGTTACGACTGCACAGAGACAAGAGCAATATCAAATCTAAATAAATCCAACAAAACTCTTCAGAAAAGAATCAACATGAAATACACTGTTGTATTAAGACTGTAGATAAATAGTTTAAAACACTTAAGTGAATTACTAATAATTACGTTCCAAGGCCACCCGTTGTTGTGATGTGGTTAAAATGCCTAAAAATGCCTGTTTTTATAGTGTAAACCCTAAATATGCCCCCAAATATGCTCCCAAAACACTTTAATTTTATTTTAAACTCCTTAGCCTGTAAAGGTAACACCGTATCCGTACTGTACTGAACTCCTGCAGTGCTAGAATGTAAAATATCGATGTTATCCCAGTATAGACTGTACTGTAATTCATGCAGCACATTTTCTTTGGTATGCACTGTCATTTTCTTTGGTATAAGCAGGTAAATACAGTAATAAATGAATTGAATTTACAGTAATAAAAATACAGGGCTTTAAGAAGAACAAAACGAAAAACGTGAGAACACTCGAGACACTACATAGGGGACATTCTGGCTGCAGCGTCACATGGCAGCAGCCAATCAGCAGCAAGGGGAAATAAATAACGTTTTCGAATTGGCTACTTTCAAACCTCCCGCCTCAGCTGATTGTGACTGAGTACAGCTGATTGTGACGTCCGGCCCTCGTGCGCCATGGCCCCTCGTCCTCTTGCTGGTTGTTTATGTTTGGGCCTCGTCTGCCACGCCCCCTCGTACTCTTGCTGGTTGTTTATGTTTGGGGCAGCGCTGGTTCATTCCGCTCAGGTGTCTGGTTGCCTTGGTAACCGCCGCGTGGTGCACAAGGTTCGAAAATCCGCAATGGACTGAAACCGCAACTGCTGATCCGTGTGAAAGTAGGGGTTTACTGTGTTGGTTAGGAGTATGTTAATAGATGTAATAGAGATCAGTAGTAATAATATTGGGCAAAATATTGACATGTCATGATATTTCATGTAGGAAGACTAATGCACATAAGATATTGCAATGAAATTGTTTTAGCACCCAAAATGAAAACTGCACAGAATTACACATGGAGAAATTATGCAAAATAATAATAAAGATGTAAACACAGTAGGAAACTGCAGGACAAAGTAGCATCAAGTTAATGCACAGATTATTGAGTGGATGTGTAACAGTTTAAGGAGTTATAGAGTCTGATGGGTGTGACGTTTTTAACAGGGGGGAGAGTTATGGAGTCTGATAGGTGGATTTGTAACAGGAACAGGAGTTACAGAGTGCTAAGTAGTTCATATCTGGTCTTCAGCCTGTAAAGCTACACTTAAACCATCATCTGCTTTTAACCAAATTACTGCCAGTTACACACCTTAACAAACCCTGTCAAAAAGAACAAAGTCAGAGGTTAAGACACAAGTAAGAAAAACAGTTAGGAGGAAAAGTGCCTGAGGGAATTACAATATTTTTTTAATAGGTTTGATGTGCCAGAATGTGAAAAAGGGAAGAGTTAGAGTGATGGGTAGGTATGTTTAATAGAGAAATAGAGTAATAGAAAGAAATAGAGACTCATGGCCGCGTGAAGAATGGATTTTCTGTGGTGTTCATCGTCCATGATGGACTGAAGTCTAGACAATGTTCTCCTTCCATCCACAGTTTCTACATTGATAAGTTCCTCACCCACCGCCGAGCTGATCATGGTCAGTTTGTTTCTTGTCTGCTGCCACTTTCATGCTGCCATCCCAGCTCACCACTACAGACTCAGAACATCTGCAGCATGGTGATGCAGAGTCTATGTAGAAATGGGCTGGGCTTTGGCAAATAAGGACATAACAGAAATTCAAACGCATATTAAAGGTACATGATTGTGTATATTTGTTTGAGTTGTCCTCTCTATCTGCATCTGTATATGCCAGGCACAGGAAGCAGAGCGCAGGGAGAACTACGCTCGGCTGGTACAGATGGACGGCCAGGAGTTGGTGCCCAACCCAGAGAGTGTGGAGTGCAGGATCTGCTATCTCCAGCTTCAGCCAGGAGAGGGCGTTCTACTGCGGGAGTGTCTCCACTGCTTCTGCAGGTGAGTGAGCCAGAGAGGTAGAGAAATGATGTATAGATTGATAACGATTGCATTGGAATAGTCAAATGGGACTTTCCCCTTTACTGTCCTTGATTTTAAGGAGCCACTGAATCAGACAAAATCCTCTCAAACTGTGGAGGATGGGTTCCCCTTTTGTTTATTGGTTCCTCCCAAGGTGTCTTCCTCCAGCTTTGGGGAGTTTTTCCTCACCTCCGTCGCCCTTGGCTCGCTAGGAGCTGGACTCTGAAAGCTGCTTGATGACAACATTGGCTGTAGAAATCGCTGTATCAAAAAAATTGAATGAAATTGAACTTAGATCCACATGATTGAGAGCTTTGTCAGTATCATTTGTCAGTATCATTTGCAGTTTGGATGGATGGGGTCTTAATTTGAGGGTCTAATGCACAAATAGAGGAGTGATGAAGATGATAGAGTATGAGATAAGATAAACCTTTATTAGTCCCACAAGTGGGAAATTTGTTAATAAATGACCTCAGTGGAAATGTGTGTATCTCTGTGTGTGTGTGTAGAGAGTGCCTGCGGTCAGTAATTCTGCTGTCGGAGGATCCTCAGGTGGCCTGTCCGTACAGAGACGAATCATATGCATGTGATTGCACCCTGCAGGAGAGAGAGATCCGTGCTGTAAGGACACATTACACTGTCCTGACCAACTCCTGCTATGCAGAATACAGTATACAGAAGTTTGAACACCCTGGTCAATGCTATGTTGATTTTCTAGAGTTCTAGAAATGTTGATTTTATGCTGTCCAGCCAAACGACCCTCAGGTCACATCTGCACCGACTGGAGCTTCAAACAGCTGCTAAACACTGCACTGTTCTCCAGCTTCTTAAAATACCTGCGCCTCCATCACACTTTCAATTCTTTCAATTATTGAATTTCTGTGTCTTATTATGTCTTATGTTTCTTTTATTTTTTGCTTTCTACCAGTTTTATGCTTCATATTTTTATTTGATTCCCGTAAAACACATTAAATAACCTTTGTGTATGATAATAGGCTTTGTAAGTAAACTTGACTCGACTAGGTAAAATTAAATATGAAACACACTTAAATTCTGCACAGTTTCTAACTAATTTATTTCTAACTAGTTTAACATATTGGGGGGAAAAAATAAAATATAAAATGTGCTCTTGCACAGGCTACGCTTCATTTCTTGTTGGAAAGGCAGCATAAATTCTGTTGATTCTAACCTCACAAGAATATTGTATGTTAAGGCTAATCTCATAGTTTCACATCTCAGACTTTCACATCGTGCAACTACTTACTAAAGAAGAGGACAGCATAGTTAAAGAAATTAAGATTTCCGTGGGGTTTTGTTAATCAAGGACAAGTAACAAATTGGTTAAAACAACAAAGACAACAAAACATTTATTTATTGCCATAGAGCAGTGAAATATGCGCATATGCCCTTGCACAGTGCACTGAAGACAGCATGTAGGTGCAAAAAGTGGAAAGTAATAATTAAAAGAGCCTTTAAGATATTACTCACTGAAACCCAGTGTCTACAACACAACAGCTTTATGGGTGTGGTAATGAATCTCAAGACTGTGGAACTGCACATACGCATAAAGGTCCGGAGCTCATATAAAACATTAGGCAGTTAGGGTTCTCCTCCAAGAGCACAGAGCTTTACCATGGTAGCCTTCACCATGACTGCAGGTGAGAATAAATTGGGGTCAGCAGATAAACATTAATTGTGCATTAAAATATGCAGAAGTGTGTTATTTTCAGAGGATGTAAACATATTTGCACATAGAAAATCAACAAAATGTCATGGCCAGGGATGTCCAGACTTCTACAAATGACTGTATGCACTTTCACACAACATCATTTATCATTTATAGAATCTCTGCAAGTATACAGACATTCATGTCATGCATATACAAGCCTGTGTGTGCGTGCGTGTGTGTTTTGTGTGTTAGCTGGTTTCGGGTGAAGAATACGAGCGCTGGTTGCAGAGGGGTCTTTCGGTAGCCGAGTCTCGCTGTGAGGGCAGTTATCACTGTGCCACCACAGACTGCCCTGGCTGGTGTGTATACGAGGACACAGTCAACACCTTCCACTGCCCTGTGTGCAGCAAACACAACTGCCTGCTCTGCAAGGTAACACACACACACACACACATATATACAAACATGCATGCCTATGGATATGCATGCATTCACACTACTGGCCAGAATTTGGGCCCACCCATAGATGCTTAAAAAATAAACAATTAGCTGCTATTTTTAAATTTTATTACAAGAAAACATAAACAACAAATGTGACAATCAGAAGGAGTTGTGTGATCCCAGGTCTGTCAGTCTCTGGTATGTCTCTTCAAAACCAGTTTTTTGGTTGAATAATGTAACCATAGATTAGTCAGTTACATTTGTTTAAGTATTTTTTTATATTTTCTTGTAGTAAAATGTTGGAAGGGCAGCGTATCAATGGCAGGCCCAAACTTCTGGCCTGTAGTGTACACAATGTGTGTAAAGGTGAAAAAAGCTCACTCTCTTTTTTTAGGCGATTCATGAGGGGATGAACTGTAAACAGTACCAGGATGATCTTGCTGCTCGTGCCATCAATGATACCGCAGCCCGAAGAACCAGGGACCTGCTGAAGGTCATACACACACAAACACACACTCACACACTTGTGATATCTGAATCCTTCTGTATTTCTAAATGCACATGCACTATATGTTCAAAAGACTTTAGACATCGTTTCAGATCGTGTTTCTTCTGAAATGTTAACAATGTCTGCTCATCCCCCATTTGCCTCAGCAACATCTTTAACCTTTCTAGGAGGGCTTTACACTAGATTTTAAAACTTTGCTGTGAGGATTTCATTGCATTCAGCCTCCATAGCATTAGTGAGGCCAGGTACTGATGTTGAATGTTTAGCACCACTCCAGCTCATCTCGAAGGTATTGGAAGGAGCTCCGTGATTCCAGAGATTGCAGTAATACAGGTTTTGTGCGCACGGTTAAACACCTTTGTCAGCAACGTGTGTAAGAATTTGCTTAATTCCAAAAACTCTACCACATATGAGCCTTTTCTGAGGTTGTAAACTGGCCCATTGTTTATTTTTATTGCTCACAGAGCCCACACACAGTTATCACATCCTAACAGCAGGACGTGGCCCCAATTGTGTGTCAGCAGGTTTCAGGCAAACATTTAAACACCAAAGTGATGGTGCAAACAGTCAGTTATGTCTCAGATAAAGCTGCACATACAACCCTGTGTTCTGCACTCATTTAAAAGTCAAAAGTAAAATTAAATTAAATCTCTGCAAATACTCTACAAAATACATAATGCTAAACAGAGAGATGCTGGGGTCAGTAAGAGAGGTGGATATAAATAAATTAGTGCCAAGTAA
>JBBPCY010072710.1:0-31528 GCA_037974405.1 Brachyalestes nurse
TAGGCAAAATAGGCAAACAAGGTTTTCACTATACTCAGGTGCTCTTGGAATGTAACCCCCATATATAAATGCTAGGCAGAGATTCAAGTTTTTAATCACAATGAATCGCATAAAAAATTTTAAAGCACTGCCATATGAAAGTGCAATAACATTTGGTTTGCAAACGCTTTAAACAAGTAAAGAGCTTTTTAACAGCAGTGTTCCCTTTAACACAGCAACACAGTTACAGTTAAAATATTTCTTGTAAATCTCAACTTAAACATGAATCAAATCAAATATTAAACCAAAGATATTTGCCACTGCAGGGCATTCACGTTTTATCTAGTTTATTATAGAAAAACAAGTCACCCTCAGAGTCCAGAGAATTATAGCAGCTGCAAAGGGGGACCAACTCGATATGAAAGTCTATGTATGTGAATGCAATGTCATTAAAGTCCCTTTTAGTGTAATGTTGAGGTATTAGTTTTTAAGAACTGCTGACAATATTTTTCCTCATTTCCAAATAAAAAGATTGTTCTTTAAAGCATAATCTTAAAGGAACACAGTGTTTACAGAACTTGAGTAATTCAAAGAAAACAAATCTCTTGTTCACTCTTAAACAAAATGGTAATAATGATCTTTTACATACTTCTAGTAGTGTTTTGTTCTAGTAGTGTTTTTTTACTTTTCCACCTAATCAGTACCTCATAAACCAAAATGAGATGCTTGTGTAGGAATTTAGCAGACACAGGCATGGAGAGATGCTGATTTAAAAATATATTGCAATTGTCTCTTTTTTTCAGGGCTGTATGTATACACAAGAGAAATTCAAAGAAAAGTTTCCACACTTTATAAACTCTATTGATCAAGAATGACACCACTTTTCTACAAAGTCACTTTCCTGTCGGTGCCAGACAGAACTAGTCACATCTCAGACACACCCAACTACTACTCCTCCAGCTTTCACAATTTCCAACGAAAATATGTGTGTGTGTGTGTGTGTGTGTGTGTGTGTGTGTGTGTATGGTTTAATTTAAATTGGTAATATTGTATCTGACAAGGTTGTTCCTGCTGAAAAGATAAGACAAAAGATTAAAGGTAAAATGAAGATTCTGTATTACATCTGGTAAGTAAACTTATAGGGGTGTTGGTCATTAAACATCTTGTATCTAAACCACAGAGCCCATAACCTCGAAGAGAAAGAGAAAGAGACAAAAGGAAAAGGATGACAGTGAGCTATGACTATTATGCATTTTGATGTGCCTGTTTGACAGCTTGTTGTTATTATTAGCACTGCTCTACATATGACGCTTCATTTAAAATATTAAGCTTCTATTTCCTGCTCAACAATTAAACCTAGTATTGGACTACACTTTCAGAATGTTAATTAAATCGTTCATGACAATGTTTAGTCTTTGCCTATATAGATTTTTACAATGTTTATATGTGTATGTCTTGTCAGGTGTTATTTCAAAATATTAGAACAGTAACTTTTTTACTGTATATTCAAGCACTGAAAAAAGACATGGCAATAGAGTGTAAAAATATAAGTAACTCTCTTTTGCTGTTTTGTCAGACAACTCTGTGTTGCGTTTGACAACTTGTTATGGAGAGAGCAGATGCACTGAAAAGAAAAAAATGACAAGGACGCAAGCAAGAATTGGCGGATGCGGTAGGACAAATGCGCACCAGTTTTCAGTACCACCACTCAGGAAAGGAAAACCTTAAAAAGAAAAATAATAATGACGTTTTAAAATATGGTTCCTGCCGGTCCGCGGAGTCTCGCTTCTGCACCAATCAAAATTCTTGCGTGCCCTCCCGGTCCCGCCCCATCGACTTCACGACCCGCCCCGGTACGAGACCCGTTCTCCAGTCCAGAGAGGAGAGATCTGCCTCCGTGGTCCAGGATAAACCTTTGGAGATCCCGTGCGATGCTGGGTTACAGTCGAGTTCTGTCTGTCATGCTGTGAAGAAAATCCCCAGCTGGGCCTGATGCAGTTAAAACGATCTCGCCATTCCATTCCACGTGTCTGAGCGAGACGCTTTTTCTCACTTGACAGCCACGAAAACAAGTACAGAACAGCCTGAACTCGGAAACTCACACGTGTGGCTCTGCCTTCCTCATTTCGACCAGTTAGTGGCGAGAAAGCAGACACACCCATCAAATTAGACTGTTGATTTATTTTTTTTTTGGTGTGAAATTATCCCTGTGGGTGACTAGAACTGTAATTTAATTTAGGTTAAAAGTCAGTTTGCACGTTAAGCACCATTTGGCAGTGTTACAAGTATAGTTAAAAGAACATCTATCTATCTATGCGCATGCGCGACCGGGGGAACGCGCGGCGGGGGTGGCGGTTGGGGGGATGTGTTGTAACGGTTCCAGCGCCCGCCCATGGTAAAGTAAACATTTTTGAATTTGGGTGCGTACCAGTTCATTAATGTAGGTACTCATTACAGTACTAGAGCAAAAAAATTATGTCAACCCCTGTTTATATCGCAGTAAAACGCCCAACCAGCAGTGAGACATTTTGCGATCAGAAATCCCCCTGAATTTAACTTGGTAACAGTATATATTACCTATATTTTATATATTATATATATCCTATATATATATCCTAGCAGTCCGGACCCTCTTCAGGATGTGCCTCTTTTTACCTCAGGTGTCTCCACCAATTGTTTAAATTTAGTCACCAGGTAGTAGTGCGTGTGTGTGTACATATACATACATATATATTACATATACATACATATACATACATATATTACATATATGCATATATATATACTGTGTATATTTTTACACACACACTAGTACCTGGTGACCCTGTGCTGATACATGTTAAACAAACTATTGGTACTATTACAAAGTATAAAATACTGTGTGCTCATTATTATTTATTCTAACCCATTATGATATTACAGATCTAAGGGCTGCAGCAGTCACCTTTTTTCCTTCTTTTTATTGCTTTGTGGCGAGCACGCTGACAGTTTACTGATTACACAGTGCCAGACAAAATAAGGCAAAGAAAAGGAGATTACTAAAATAGATCATTCATTCATGGAAGATAATATCCTTAACTAAACACAAGGTGAGAAACCAGATGTTGTAAGAGCAGTTAATGGACAGGTAAAATGCAAGGAAATGGGTCTAATGAGGGAGGAAGGGAGGCAAGAAAAAAGCAATAAGGAACCAGATAAAGGAGAAAAGCATATTGGGGCAGGTCAACAGTGGGAAAAGGGGTAACTGGGGCTGTTTAAGGTGTCAATAAAATGACAGATTAAGGTCAAGCAAGGTGGTGGTCAAAAGACCAGGGGAATGTGTGTAAAGAGATTGTTAAGAAACAGGTCAAAACCAATTAAAGAGGCAGATAAAAGGGCAGGTGAAGGACAGGCAAGGTAAGTCTTTGTATAATTAAGAGGATGGGCGTGGCTTTCTGTGCAAACACAATAGACTTTGCACTCCGACAGCCGGCAAAGGTGAGAACAGGATATAAGGCTGTGCCAAAGATAGAGTGAGATAGAGATAGTGAGTGAGAGAGAGAGAGAGAGATATTGGATTCGGAACATTTCTCTTCGCTGATTACAAACCTGTTCTGGTTTAACAGGTTTGATTAATGGGTAAAGTGTGATCTTCCTCATATGTTATAACTTGCCCATACCCTGCACTTAACAAATTCCTAAAAGCATGTTACAGTCAAATACGCTGCTGTATTCAATGAATGAACATCACCAGATGTTGTAGGGGTCTACTTAAGCTAAAACATTCCTAGAGAGTTATCACATATCACTGCAGCTGCAATTTGGCTGCAGGCACGAGCCAAATGCGAGTGACGTGGATCATCACAGCTGTGGTATTGTGATAATGCACAAACTCATGTATTCTACTGCTTTTATACAACAGTTCAGCAAAAGAGACAAAAAAGTCAAGCAAAGCTCTTAACACTCTATCAAATGTGCTTTAATATAGCCAGTTCCTTGTAACTGAGCTTTTATACAGTTGTTGCTTAGCATGCAGTTATTGTGAAAAAAAAGTATTACATTGTGACATCAGTAATAAATGTTGTATGAGTATTATTATTAAAGCACTCTAACTCAGGCCTGTGACATCGCATAATAACTTAAATCCTTCAAAATAGTTATTAAACAACAAAGTAGCTCACTGCATAAATCCACATCTTATATGTTCATGTGTATATGATGATGTCTAAGTTGTCAGAAGCTTTTGGGAAAATGCGCAAATACAGCACTTCCTATTTTTACACTTCCTCAAAAAGAATAATACATGCAAAGTGTGAAATTGACATGACATTGTCTGTAACCTTAAATGACTTCTGAATAATGAGTTGTACAGGGATTTGTGTCCTATACAGTTGCTTGTTACTCAAACACTCAATTAATGCAAACATTTCACATGCTTTTAACTGGAAGACTGTGGAGAGAGAGGTGGGAGAGAAAGGAGAGAATAAGAAAGAGAGAGGAATTGTTTTTAATGATAACATTAATTACAACAGGCTCCAGTTAAGCGTTAAGCTGCTTACAACCAAGTGCTTGGCCTCCCTCCAAACAACTCTCCGAACTTTGAAGGGTTTTTTCTTACACGTTAAATCTTCTTAGAGTTTAATCTCCGTGCAATCTCTCGAGGGCATCTCTTTTTTTGGTAGTACTCAGTTTAAGGACATTTAAAAATGATATTGCTTGACTCACGTACAGCTGTCTATGTAGTTGACAAATCAGAACTGATGATCACTCCAAGATTACATTTAGTTCATACAAAGAAAATAAAACGGTTGAGTGCTAGAGCAGCTGAATCCGGTTTCTGCTAGAGACAGGCCTACGCTATATCTACAAAAGTATTGGGACGCCTGACTATTACACCAATAGTGACTTTAATGATATTGCTTTCAAATAGACTATTTGCAGTTGTAACAGTTTCCGCTCTCCTTGGAAGGCGTTCCACATGATTTTGGAGTTTCTGTGGGAATTTGTGGCTATTCATTCTGTAGAGCATTTATGAGGTCAGACACTGATGATGGATGAGAAGACCTGGCTCAAAATCTCCATTCCAGTTCATCCCAAAGGTGCTGGATGTGGTTGAGGTCAGGGCTCTGTGTGGGTCAGTCAAAACCTTCCACACTGAACACATCCCGCCATTTCTTCATGGAGCTCGCTTTGTGCCCTGGGGCACAGCTATGCTGGAATAGAAAAGGTGCTTCCCTGAACTGTGTCCACAAAACAGCTGTGCCCCAATACTTTTGTCTATATAGTGTATGTAGGAATGGGCTGTGGTCTGATATTTGTCATGGTGATCTCTGCTGATGCTGCTGTGGTATGATATTCCAGCATTACCAAACTGTTCTGCTCCTGCAGAGTACAGTATCATCATCATCATCAAATATCGATTTTAAATACTGATCAAGCATAAACATCTGCCCATTAAGTTTCTTGCATTCTTAGTTTCTTTTAGTTTCTTACTTAGATATTTTTGGTTGACGGGAAAGGCACAAACAACCAGACTCAGATTCACCATAAACCAGTCAACTATATAAAAAATATTTAATTGAAAGCTTCCCCAAAAAGTTTACAAATAGTATAATAGAGAAGTTGGTCATGCATGAGAGACAGACAAAGAAAGAAAGAGTCAGAGAGAAAGAAAGAGAACAGAAAAAAGAAAGAAAGAAAGTGATAGAGGAAGAGAGATGAGTGAGAAAAAGACACAGAGACAGAGAGAGAAAGAGAGAAAAGGCGAGAAAGAGAGGAAAGAAAAAGAGAAAGAACGAAAGTAAGAGAGAGGGAGATGAGCGAGAGAAACCGAAAGAAAGAGGCGACAGAAAGAGAGAGAGAATGAGAGAGAGTCTTAAGAGACAGGCACAGATAAAGAAAGAAAGAAAGAAAACAGAGGGAAAATGAAAGAACAAAAGAGAGAGAAAGGGATGTGAAAAAAGAGAGAAAATCCATTACAATCCCTCCTGCCTCTTATCGCACTGGTATTAAGTTAAAACAGCTACAGTGCCCCGTATCTACGCTACACCAGAAAAACAAACAAACACTTCATGTCTGGGAAAAGAATCCAGATATAAATCGCTGGCCTGTTTTCGTACAGTAAACACTGATTTTAAAAACACCCTCTTTAAAGGGCAAGAAGATGATGTATCCGAAAACATCATTGTCATTTTATTTTAAGCGCCGTATGTTGGTTTAATCCTGATGTTGGGCACTTGGGGGACCACCGCTGCTCTTTATACGGCATGCATAACGGTCAGGAAGATCGTAATTCTTTCAGCCACTCTAATTTATAAAACAACTCGTTCGGGATGTGTGGAGATGAAAAAAGAGCAGTCGTGCTTTTGTCCCGGAGGCCTGAGGAGGACTGTTAATCAGCCGGTGTAATTGGACACGGGCAGAGTTGGGAAGGTGGCAGTGCGCACGCGCGGTTCGTAGCCATGCCTCCGAACTGAAGCGAGGCCAACATACCTATGAACACGTCCACTCCGAGCCTTGCTCTGATGAAAAGGGTTCCAGAAAGACTCAGGAGTTGACGCCAACGGGATCCAACGAGCCAGAAAAAGGCAGGTAATTCGATAAACTAAAAGTGGGTTTGAGGAGGACAGCGTGTTTTATTTAATAAGCCAATCTGTTAGCCGACCTTGTGTTAGCTCTCATCATCCCCTGCTCCTTCAGATGATTTCTCACTTGGAGTAACAAAGAAACAGCTCTCTTAAACGTCTATCTACATCATAGTTAGGATTGTGGGTCTCGCTTTCCTTTCCAAATCTGCCTAAATTAGCTTTAAACGTGTGCGTTTTTACATCTGATGCCGCAGTGCGTATACCTGTGTGTGCACGCGGATAGAGATGATAAAGGGAGGGTTGATTTATTCACTAAAATGATTGAGAATGATACACTTTCGTGGTATTGAGGGTCTCGTAGTCATCTCTGAGCAGACAGGACCACTGTGGGGGTCATGGAGCTGTTCCTCCTCTTCATCACCTCGCCATGAGGAGACAGAGTTAGTCACGAGTCTCACGTGCTCACTCAGGGCTGTAGGTTAGACTCAGCTAAGCTACTACAGAAAACCTCATAATAAACCAAACCAGGACACCCCCATTATCATTGTATTTGTATAATTATAGTTGTATAATTTAGGGGGTTTTACAAATGATTCCAAATTTCTCCATAATGAACAAATAAATGCTTACAATGTTAGAGATCCATAACATGTTGAGATCCTTAACGTGTTAGTCAAAGTCACGCATAATGGTTTAACTTGAACTTACAGTTAAATACAGAAAATACAGTTAGAATTGTTCATGGGAACCAGACGTCCAAAGAACCCAAGGGCTCCACATACACCACATAGAAAGTTATTAAATGATCATGAATTGGCTGCCTAATGTCAAAGGAATTGATGTATCATAGTTTTTCTTGACCGTTATGATAGGATTTCTTACCAATACACATTTTTGTGATTTCATGGTGGAAGAGTGCATGGGTCATAAGGCAGGATAACACCAGAAAACGTAACATTACGATATTATAGCAAGAGCTTAGAAGACACATATAGGATCGTTAGTATTTTAAATGACTTTATTTGCATGGCAGACATTGCAGGCCCTGGTTCCACTGCTATAAAGAAATTGGTGGCAGCAAATTTCTCTGTATTTCACCCTTTCAAACCAAACCACTCTGACCTCTTTTTTTTTTTAAGGTCTGGCGCATCAGGCAGTAAAAGTTCAGTGTGAAAACAGAAATATCGGAGTTGCTGTGAATGAGAATAGTATTTAAATAGAGTGCTGTAAAAACAAGCTATTTTTCAACTCAGTTTTAAAAAAAGTTAAAATTTGACCTTCTAGTCAGAAACAGGATCAAACCTGAAAGTGTGTCATTATGCTGTTTCGTAAATATAGTACTGCATGTGGTTGAGCTGAAATGACAATAGTATGGTTAACTGGCTGGGGACCTTATGAGCTGAAATTGCTTTTCTCTCCAATATTATTATCCAAACACTTGACTTTCCTGCGTCCGATAAGTTACAAGGTGAACTTTTTTCCACAGCGCTGGTGAGTCACTGTTCCAGTTTCTCCGGTGACTACGACCTTTATTTGACTTGGAGAATGTCTTAACTGTTCTGCTGCCAGAAATCACTGTCATACGTTTCAGGATAGTTTCCATGCGGTGGATCACCACTCTGCAGTGGACCTAAGGCTTCCTCTCTGGTAATTTGGGACAGCTCTTGTTCATTAACTGAAAATGCAGCTCACGCTAGCACAAGGAAAGTCATATGTAGCGTAAATGATTAGTCCATTAGGATTAAGAAATCTCTCATGAAGGGCAGAGTTCCTGGTGCTCTATTTTTCAAACTATTGCATGCAGAAAACTTGCCGATGGTAGTGTTGAAATTTGGTCCTCTGCCCATTTCATAGAATATCCTTTTGGCTTTACTACTCTGCTTTTTATGCCTGCAGAGTCTGTGTGGTATAAAAACTCATGGCTCATAATTATAAAAGGTTTTAAGACATCCCTGTAAGGACATGTTCAAAGTTGTTTGACTCGCTCAGAAGCTGTCCTTGAAGCTGGTCCAGTGGCTGCTATTAACCTCCGTGAGCACGAGAAGACCCACAGCTACTCTACGTGCTGCAGGTGCAAAGTTCGTGTGTCTTTCTTTGATTCTTTTCTTGAAAGATCAAGTGAGTGAAAGAGATCAGATAGCAGAAACGCTGCTATCCTCAGTGTCCCACTTGAATATCTTTTCTCCTTCATTAGGAATTGTGCCAAAAGAGCAATTATAGCCAAAAAAAAGTGGAGACCGTACGTAGTTAGGTGACCAAAATACTACAATTAGTGACTGCTCCATTAGTAATTCAACACTTATGTGGTTCTGATTACCAAGGTGCACTTCGGTGTCACATTTGTGTGGGAAAGGGCTGACCTAATCTTTGGGCTATTGTGTAAATCACTACATCGGTCTCTGAGCTCTAAGAGAGTTGCTCAGTTGATAAGCTCTACATTAAAAGCAAGAGTTCGAAGCTGAAAAAGGTAGAAGGGCTGCTGCTGCGTGCGTTAGTTCAAAGGGAAAATCTTCTAAATAAAAGGGCAAAGGAACTGGAACATCATGTAGTTGAGCAAAGAAATTGGAGGGTGTTTTGGGGTTTTATCTTATGCTGTAAATGTACATGGTAGTCTAACAAATAGTCAAGGGATGCTAACTGCAAGGATTGCGGTTGTGGTGGAGATCTTGTGGAGTTCAGATCCAGTGGACCTGACTGTGGGATTCCGGTGGTCCTAAAGGTCTTCATTACGTGGGTCAGGTGTGTAAGACTAGGATTGAAGTGAGCTTCTCCAGGGTAGTTGATTAGGCGCCCCTGATATGATCCCATCAATAACTGTTTTATTTTCCCTAATTACCTGTGTTCTCTTGATTTGTAAATCTTTCAGTAAGTCTTACAATCTTACACTTGAGTTGTATAGCTGAGGAGAGTGGTTGTGCAGTTGATTGGAAGTGCAGAAGAAGCTTCAGTAAAACAGAGATTAATTACCTGCTCCCTGCTATACTTCTGGAGCCCCCTGTGATTTGCACTTTTCAATGTTTTCTGTTCTGTCAACACATCTGACTCACCTAATCAGCTCATTAATAAGTGCCTGGCTGTGTCCCAGAGCACATACTTGCTATACCACACACATTATACTCATGCACTGCTAATGGTGGTGTGCTCTTTTTTACATACTCATTAGTGTAGTAGCGTGCACTTTGAGACACAGCTTCTCTGTTAAGAGGGGAAAACCGTAAAATGTGCAAACCAGAGTTGAGCGAGTTTTAGTCAGCTTTAGGCGTGGCCCCCAGGATAAAACTCATATGATAAGCATGATTTAGACTTGAATTATCGTTTTTGGGGTTATTTTTGTGAATAAAGCTGTACGGTTATGAAGCTGAAGGTGGTTTCTTCAAAACCACTGGGTCAGGAAATTTCACAATTCAGCAATGAAAATAACAACTTTATTTGAAAAACTAAACTGACAAATGTATGACAGATGACAGATGTGAAATGTATTGTTTTTTAAGGGAGATATTAAGTTGGAATTTGGATATGATTCGGAAACACATATTTGGTCAATGAGCCAGTCAGAAAAAGACCTTCTGTTTCTAAAATTCCACTTTTTCGGGAGAAGGAAAGCTTATGTGGTAATTTAACTTTAAAAGGTTCAGGGTTCCCATGTGTCCTGGTAAACAGTTGAGCCATTTTTGGCTAGGTTGTCCAAGTCAGGTGTGTGGTTCAAGCAACCTGTAAAAATATTTGTTTGTCTTGGAAAACTGTAGAATCCTGAGATTGTATTCCAAGAACCCTGAGATTGTATTCCAAGTAGTTTTGGAGCTTTTCTCTTGGCACATTCGTCATGACCGTTTCATGTAATGTTAGACAGTTGGTGTTTTCAACTTATCTATAAAAAAAAGACAACAGATGGTAATGGCAACAGAGTTGCACCAGGGTTCACTTTTATTTTATCTTCTGTCGCTCAAACCTTTTTTAGAAATCCTTCCACATAAATGCACAATGGCACTTTACTGGTTTGATTAAAGTAAACTTGAGCTTACTTTTATGTTCACATTTCACCGAGAAGCATGTAAAATCATTTATTTAAATCAAATGTTTTCTTTTATATGCTCCTGAATATTTTTTAAGTGTTATGGATGCTACTGGGTGGCCTGAGCTAAAGGTTTGGCATGTAAAGTGACCCTAAGGAAAGTGGGTTCCAGCTGAAAGAACTGGGTGTTTGTATAATGCTGTATCAGTGGATTGTATGTCAATAAATGGGGGGAAATAAATGCACTGCAGCATGTGTAAGGACATGATGAAAGAATGGTCCATGTTGTGTTGTTATAACAGAGATGGTGCCAGGTGAACAAAAAGGTCAGCATGCTCGGCTATTGTTAGCACAGTGTGAATGCCAGAGGCCAGTGGATGTGGTTTAGTTATAAAGGCTATACCCATGGCACTGTCCTTTTGGAACTGCTTTTTGATTCTGTTTATTAGGTTGGGAGTTTTTAATTGTAGATAGTGAGTTTGCTGAGCCATTGTCTTTGTAAAGACACTTCCAGCAACTGAGAAAGTGCTGTGTTTTAGCTTTAAGTTTTATGATGAGGTCCAGAGGGTGTGTTTTAGGGGCAAGAGTGAGTGATAGAAAGAAAGTAATTGGAGTGAATGATAAGTGGTAGAAGGATGGGGATCCAGGGGCAGTGAGGTCAGGGGAGGGGGAGGATTAGTGAAGAGCTATTTAGCTGAGATGGATAAGAAATGGAATTCGCATAAGAATAGAAGGGTGGGTGTGTGTGTGTGAGCGGAATAATGCAGGGGTACCGGGGTGGAAGGGGGGGTGGGGTAATTGACCTGGGTGCCAAGCCATTTTTGACCTGGTATTACTGATACACTAGGTCTGCACAATATATTGTCAGATCAATATTGCAAAAACCAATATCGCAATAACGGTATCACAAAAGGCTGCAACCAATCTCACCTCTTGTAGTCAGAATAAAATGTATTTGGTTTTGTGACCTAACAAAAGCTAGTTTCGTAGCATATTTTCCTATGGATTGGCGGGTAATTGTACAAAATGTAAACAGTAATTACAGACTAAGCCTTTTTTAATTCCATAACAGTGACCCTTTAATATCTTAACAGTAAAATCGCATTTTGTCAATTTCAACACCTTAGCCATAATGCCTCTCTCCACCTATTAACAGTTAATTAAACACTTCTTTCCCGATTTCATTCATCTACCATTAGGGAAGCACTGATCGGTATCAGCACTTGTTCGGGTGTCGTTCGAGCATCATGTTCGATGTTTCTTAATCATCCATGTATTCAGTTATTCTTACACATTATAAAATGTAAAATTATAGAATGTTACAGTTTAAGGTCTCACATCAGAACTGTCCCATCTCCTGCAAAGGGCTGGTGTGGCTGCGGATTTGCATACCAGTATGCAGCAGCCCACCTGATCCCACGTGTTTAACCAAATGATCTCCCTCTTCAGATCTTTAGACAACTGATTCTGCTTTGTTAAATGAAAACTTGCAACCAACTTGGCCTCTGCAGAAAATTTGACACTCCTGGTAAGATTCTGTGCACACATGGCTGTTACATAGGTCAAGACCTGGCCCAAATAGCATTTTTTGAGCTTTGACAATTTCTTGGTGTTTCCAAATGTGTATTAAAATACTGGTTTTTAAAACCAGTATGTTTTTAGTTATATTTGTTATTGCAGTTCAAGCTATATTCAGTTGGTGGTGACATTGTATTACTAGTTTGTATGTATGCCATTTGTTACTGTCTAAGCTGTGATTGTAGCCTCTCATTCAAATGTAAAAGTGAAACATTAACGTATGGGAGTGAAAGCTAGCAGCTACTAGCAAAGATGTGTGCTAGTCTACCATCACAAGGAACACATCGGTGCTGTTTATGATGTGTATAAAGCAAGTTCCTCTCTGGTGTGGCATACTGGTATGACTGTAATTGCAAAATTTTAAATTGTAATATGCCAATGCAAGACATTTCCCCTATATTTAAGTATATTTAGCTCTTCACAAAGTTCTTTGTGAAGAGCTAAATAACTGGAGTTATCCACAGCATTCTTGCAGTGCATGTTCACATATATCATGCTAACGAATAATGTCATATTAAATCTGTATTGGTACTCCAAAATACTAATAGATGTTAGTAAGAAATTATGGCATGTCTGATTTTTATCCCCTTCCCCAGAAGTTCCCTGTTCTGTCTTTTGAAAATGTACTCTAAAACTCAGTGTTTCTTGAAAATGGATGTGTGTTTTGGTCCTGATTCTTTAGAGGGGTTGATGAGATTAACCCACAGTGTCATCACTACCCGCACGTCACTGTCCTGAGAAACACTCTGAGTTCTGAACGTATTCTTGTCTGGATGCTCTGCGTTACAGAAAGGTTTCTGAAGCACAGAGACTCCTGTAGTGAAACTATATGTACCTCTGAACATAATTCAGATTGCATTACAAGATGTTTCAAGTCTTGCTCTAATTTCCAGACAAAAGGGGAGTACAGCATGTTTGTGCTCTTCATTCACACAGCTGCAGAGCCTGTTCATATGAGTCAGCCAGCTAAATGAAGATGACTGGTCTGGCCTACTGGACTATTTCTGGGTGTGTTATGTTCCATTTTCAGAAGGACTGGTGCAGAAAGCAAAAGGCATAAATGTAGATATTTCAGCCACAGGGGAGATGAGAGATTACTGAAGGCAGGTGTTTTTACTATCTTTTTTTTTATTATCTTTTACAGGAAGTAAACATCCTGCCTCGTAGATCGCAGAGCTACAGATGACGTATCATCTGTTAACACTACTAGGCTTAAGGTTTTCTTTGTTCCGCATGTCAGTGGTTTCACTTAAAGGGGACATATTATACCTCTTTTAAAACTAGTTATACTAGGTCTATGGGCTATATAAAACATGTTAATGAAGTTCTTTGTACAAAAACAGTCTCACTAGCTCTATTGACAATTTCAGTCCTTTCGAAATGAGTCGTTTAAGGACTCTGTCACTTGTATGCAAATAAGCTGTCATCCCATGCTTACGTCGCGTGTTTACCACACGTGAAAATGGCAGAAAACAGAGGTGCTATCCAGCCCTGTACGTTTGATCCCGAATCGGACGTAGAGCAAGATGAACACACACTTTCACGTGTGACTTGCCTTTGCCTGTAGCCGTAGAGCTCGGCGTCTTAGGCGTTCTCGTAACTAGCAGACAAGAATGGCGGATCTTTAACTAATCTAGTGGGTGGGGGCTCGACAGATGAATTTCTATACAAATTTCCTGACGTCAGGATAAGGGAGCCATCCAAACGGCTCATAGAGGCATATAATTCCTGACACCAAAATCTTTCAATTGACTCACAGAAATCGGATGGATGTTTTTTTGTCGTGCTTGCAGTGTTTAGAGGAGCAGTAGAGACCCAAATGAAAATACAAAAGGATGCAAAAAGTGAGTTTTGAATAATATGAAGGTGAACTAAAAAGGTTTAGTAGGCATGCCGGTCAGTCTTAGCCATTAGCCCACAGAGCCATAGTTAGGTCTGATAGTTATATCTGTGAGAACAGTACTATAATTATCTGGCCACACTTCATGCATTTTGTGGTTTAAACATGCAGACAGTTTGCTGAATGATGGAAAGTAGTAATCATTGTCATTTTGTGTTTTGTTTGCAAATTTCATCTCATGCCCCACATTTTTACTGTAATGTAGTTATCAGACACCATAGTCTTCTTTTATTTGTCTAACCCAATTCCTGTGCCTGTAAAAATAAAGTGAAAGCCTGATGTCAAACCTAAGGCAACAAATTTTCATTCAGTATATGATAGACAGTAGAATACATTACTTGGGAAATATATTGTCTGGTCTGGTTTATATTGCATGAGAGATTTTTAGTGTGAGGCTTGATTGGAATTGATTTTGTTTCACAATTTTTCTATTAAGTAATCCATTCCCGTTGAGTAGTGTTCTTTTTGCAGGAAATGTTTCCCTTTTTATTGTAAAATAATGTGGAAATTTGTTGAATCATTTGAGCCTTACCCTCTGGCTTGCTTGTAGCTTTGGGTAATCTGAGAGCGGCTGTATGTTCTCTACACTCAGCAGGCTACGAGCCCAGCCATGACTTGACAATGACCTCCCTGACCTTGGCAGGGACACACACCCCTTACACACCCCATGAAAAGCTCTATTCCTCAACACCCACCCCTTCCCCCATCTTGGCCTCCTGTGACGAGCTGACTTCTCAAATGCCATGCTGTCCCCTTCCCCACCCGGGTAAACCATATTCAAGCCTTCAGATGATGTTTACCTTGCGTTTCAACTAATGAACCAGTAAGTGTAACCCCATAGCAGTCTTCTATATCTGAGAGAACACCATTAGCTCAAACGAGGATATCTTTACTCAGACTGGATCAGACTAGATCCACGAATCAAGCCACGTGGCAGCTGTGCTCTCTGAGGAATCTGTTTGGTAATGGCTTTGAGCTGTTACATACACTCGGTCTCAGCAAATAACACATACTCTGGCGATTAGAGCTAACGTGAAAACAAAACTTGCTTATATTATAACTCTCCACACAGAATTGGAGCATGTAGCTCCAGCAACTTCCCTGGATATGTCTGCATTGGAATCTTTTCAGTTCTGTTGTGATGTGCGTCAGGATGTTACACACACAACCGTATTAGCGTCTGTAGTAGATTCTGCCCAGGTCAAACCTACCATTCTGTGTTGTGAGGCGGATTGTTTGCTTTTGCTGGTTCAGTATGTTCCTTAGCAGGACTGATGGGAAAGGTTGAAAAAGTAGGTCAGGACTAGCAGGGTTCAGTGTGTTTTGAAAGGGTTACTGGGTTGATGCAGGGGAGCTGGAGATAAGACCATGACTGAGATATTTGTTTACACAGTGTCAGACACCTACAGGCACAGATAAGGCCGCTGGTTTTGAAAGGAGTATTCCACTACGGACCACCTGAGCAAGTTCTGAGACACAACCGCATCAACAATATGATGCAATGACATGCTGTGACGCAGACAGTAATACAAACAACCTTATCTCAAATGCCGAGGGAGGGCTTTGGATGAAATGGATTCAGAGTCCTGTTTGTACACATACTCGTCTAGAGCGAAAGTTGGGTAGCAGCACTTGATGTATGGGACACACCAGCTTTGTAGGATGAAGACAGTATAGGTGACCAAACACAAAGGAGCTGATATTCCTGCACTATAGGTAAACGCACCACAGGATGTTCTTACGGGGGCCTCTTGTTTTCTGGATTAGACAAGCCCCATTTAAATAGACAAAACGTATAGATCTTGTATGATCACGAGAGTCAGTCCTTATTTATTGGTACTATAAATGGTATTTTAAGTATGTTCAGTTATATATCTAGCTTTGTAAATAATTGTATGTTGTTCTCCATAATAGGGTACGGGTGTTTGAATCACTATGATTTTATAGCATATTTTAACATTTGAAATTTTCTTATTGCGACAGACATATTAACTAAGTATTCTGTTTTCAAAAATATTCAAATAGTCATTGAACTGTGAAGTATTTTAATGGCTATAAAATGCATAGTTTTAAATATTTTCCCTTGTTTTTTCCTCATCCTATTGACAGCCCAGAGTGCTCTATCAAATATTGCAGTTTCTCAAAGCTAACTACCTCTCTATGGATTTTGGTGTCCCGTTAACCTACTAATGGGATTAAAATATAAATTAATTAATAAAATATGAATATGGGCTTCCAAGTGTAGATATTTGAAAAGCAAAATAGTATTTCAATGCCATTTTTCTCCTTTTCCTCTTTTTGTTACTTCTCCTGTCCCTGGTACCCATGTTGCCTTTTTTGTGCTCTGGATTATTTGTTTTGCGAAAGCTCAGCTGGTCCAGATCAGCACAAATAGGACACATGAAACCGGAAACTACGAAAAAGCTGAAGCAGCGTTTCTTAGGATCGCTGTTCCATCTTCAGCAGGGATAACGGTCTCAAAGAGCATTCGGTGACCAGTGAGCGGTTACATAAGTGGTCAGTTGAATTCTTTGGACCCTCTGTTGTGACACTCAAAGGCACACGACTCAGCCCTTAAGCTTTTTTTGAATCAGCAGTTTGTCTATTTACCTGCAGGCTGACACTGTCTGTCATGTTGGACCTTATTCAAGTTCATGCTTGTAGCGCCTTTCATTGTGGGGTTTTACACAAGTAAAAAAAAAAACTTTTTGAGGCACCCACAAAATAATTTTAGATGAGCATATCAGTGGGTTCCTTGTGGGAGTACTACTGATGGTTCCTTGCTTTGACACAGTCAGTAGCTCTTTAAATTAAATCAGGAGCTGAAGGACGGTAGTGGTAGTAGCCTAGTGGGTAAAGCACTTGCCTGTGAACCCAATGACCACAATGGTTCAAACAAGCCCCCCCCCCACACACTTTGTAGTCAAGCAATGGCTGGAGGCATCGAGGAGAAATCTGGAACCGAACCTGTGTTCTCCTTACCAGCTCACAAAATACCAACAATGTCTTCAAATTAATCAAAAAAATACCAACAACAGCTTTGTTTGCATTTTTTACTGTTCATTTTGCTAGCAGAAAGACAGGACACTTTGAGGAAAAAATAATAATTTGCATAGGCGCTTAAGACTGTTGCACAATGCTGCATACCCCTGGAGTTAAAAAGACAGGGTCTGCCATAACAGTAACATGTGCTTCTGTTCTCCAAAGTGGAACAAAATGTGCTGGCCTGTTTCACATGGAGTCACAAGCTTTAGCTGTGATGTCCATGCCTAGATACTCTTTCCGTGTGTGTGCGTGTTTGTGTGTGTCTCTGAGTTCAGACACTGAGCAGGTTTCCTGTAATAGTGCATTGTGTTCAACAACAGTTCTATTGTCACTTTCAGTGGATTTGAACTTCAGATGACCTTGCAGTTACCACCTCACACATGCTACAAACACACTCCCGTCACACCTGACTCACAACCAGTGATTGGTACTATTAATACTGGTCACATGACACTGTCTGTACTGTGTGCCTACAGTGTAGTGTCCCTTCAGTCATGCTTGTGTTTCAGCAATGTGAAGTCAGTCAGTTTAGGATATTGACTCTTTTTGAGGAGTCTGGCTAGAACTGTTTTAAACAAATGCTCGTACAAACATTCACAGGCTCTGTGTACGTTGGCAGAGCATCTGTTTGCTCACTCTGATAAAGACCAAGTGCAAGATGTTCAAACTAATGACATGAGAGGTCGTGTACACATAAACACACTCAAATTCCCCTTATGTGGCAGTCCAGTAGTATGGAGTACGGTCAGATTATTTTTAATTAAGTAATTTTGGGGAATTGCTCCCTTGTGGTTAATGTTATGAATTTGCCTCTCGTGAACCAAAAGTTTCACTGAATTAAGATTTTTTTTAATGTCCTTTGCCCGACGGTAAACCAGCTACAGCAGTGCATTCGCTTTTCAGTTTTATAACTTTATAGGTTTGTGGTAAAGGGCTCTGTGTTTGTGAGGGAGCAATATCATTGGGAGGTAAGTTTTCTGAGCTTTGCATTCACACATACCTCAGCAGAGGACAAGTGCATCCTGGGAGCTATCTTGAGCACTCAGGGAACCCCTGAGCCTGAAGTGAGCTTTTTATTAGGGAACCAGAGAAATATATTATCACCCTTGTTTTTTTTTTCCTCCCTGCCTGTGTGATGTATAGACCTTCCTTTTCCACCCCTTCTTCCAAGGTTTCAGGCTTGACCTTTGGGCGTGGCTGCTGAGGCCCAAAGAGACAAGGAAGGAAATAAGCTCAGTGGGCAATAAGGTGTCAGAATTAATCTAAGAGTGAATAGCAGACATCAGGATGGTATGTGTAAGTGGCCCGATGCCAGAGGCCTGTTACTTTCCCGAACATCTTTCTAATTAAACATACCGTCCTGATGCCTGGCATTCACTCTTGGATTAACTTTTCACCTCAAATCAGCCAAAGAGCTTGTGTGTGTTTTATGGTGGGAGACTTCCTTGGGGTTTGTTTGTGTGTGTATGCATGTGTGTCTAATGAGGTTTGCTTTGTGTGTAATGTCCGTGCAGTCAACAGGGTAACATTGGTGGCTCCTTCAGTATGTTGCACGTTTCTGTCGATGGTTTGCACGCCCGGTGCACCAGTATGAGCATGATTCTGGCCCACACTACTATAATCTCCACAGCTCTGAGGTGATCAGAGTGTGAGGCTTAAACGGCTGAGACTCTGTTCTACTGTTATCAGTGGTTAAAGAGTCACTGCGGTGGTCATGTTTTGTAAAGTTGTGGTTAAATATTGTATGGTTGTAATGATCTAGCACTAGCTGTAATGATCCAAGGACATCTTGTTTACAACATGTAATATATGATCGCGTTACAACATCAGGTTTGTATGACACATTTGGCCTGTGTGATAACTCAATCTTTGGTCTTGGGATATTTTCTTTTCGGAGCTTTTGATTTCTTGTTAAAAAATGTATAGTTTGTCAGGATTACTAGGATGTCAGAATTGTGAATGCTGATTATCTCCCTTATACTATTACTGAGAAATATATTTCAGACATCACTTCAGTCTTTCAAGTCACAGCATTCTTGCTGTAGAAAAAATGTTTATTTTGTCAAGCTTGTGGATCAAATTATGAAGTTAAGCGTTTTCACACTCCCAACACGTCAACTAATGAACAGGTCTTCCCTGACTTGAAGTGGATATGTTAGAGCAGAGAACAGTCTAAAATGTGCAGGGCATTCTCAAGGGCCAAGGTTGCAATACACTGCTGTAGAAAGTCAGTCATAGGTGACCTAAAGCCACTCAGGTGTGTTATGGATGAGGGGAATTGAGAGCTTCTCTTAAACAGTTTCTCATGCTTTAGCAGCTCACTAATGGGGGCTATAGTGGCTTACTTTGGGAGGTACACCCAATGGGAGGTTCATTTCTTTTCACTGATGCGCACAAATGTCACTTATGTGCCAAAATCTCCCCCTTGTGGAGCATCTGCTACCTGATGAGTTATAAAACCATACCCATGTGCTTCTCCCATTCTCACTCGCTCATGGTGGTCAATGACTATAATACAGATAATCTAACATCAACATCTACTTTGCTGATATTTGTATAGCTGTTCAAAATAAGCTATCTGTATTTTTTAGCTTTATTTTCTGACCAGTAATATCACTACTGCTTGTTTTAGCTGGTGGCCTAGTGGTTAGGGCATTCACCCTGTGATCAGAATGTCGTGGATTTGAATCCCAAGACTGCTGGTGGCGCCTCTGAGGTTCCGCTGAGCGAGATACCATCCCCACACACTGCTCCCTGGGCAGTGTGTTCCTGGCTCGCTGCTTCACTTGGTTAAAATGGAGAGGAAGAATTTTGTGCCGTTCACACTGTGTGCTGTGGCGTGTTCAGGTATGACACTTTACACTTTTACACTATCACTGCACTGATCAGTGGTCCCTGTTCACATTGACCAGTGCTCCGCCTCAGCACTGCTTACACTGACTGTAGACATTTGTATATGTTTAAAGGTATACATTTCCTGATGTTAAACCATTTACTGACCACCTACAGCAGCAGGATGTGTTCTGATAGGTCTTTGCTGTCCTGGAAGATACAAATAGAACAAATAGTGAAGTGATCATTCGGTCATACGTGAACACACCACAGCACACAGTGAACAGCACGAAATTCTTCCTCTGCATTTAACCCATTAACCAAGTGAAGCAGGGGGCAGCCATGAACACGGCGCCCGGGGAGCAGTGTGTGGGGGACGGCACCTTGCTCAAGGGTACCTCAGAGGTGCAACTAGCAGTCATAGCAGGGAATCGAACCCACGACTTCCTGATCGCAGGGCGAACGCCCTGACGCCCTAACCACTACGCTACCATCTAAGATGTTTTATGTTGAGTGTGTTTGACCAGTTTGAGACAAGTTGCCTCGTTTGTTAATTTTTAAAATAAGCCTACTTAAAATGTGTCTTGGTTCTTCCTGTCTTGCAGACTGACCAAGGGTGTGTGACACACTCATCTGAGCCTGTTCTTCCAGTTCTTGACCAGTGTGTGTGAGCGTGTATAGCGATGCCTCCCGCGACAGGCGGTCCTGTGGGGTACACACCCCCGGAGGGTGGCTGGGGTTGGGCGGTGGTCGTCGGCGCCTTCATCAGCATCGGCTTCTCCTACGCGTTCCCCAAATCCATCACAGTCTTCTTCAAAGAGATTGAGCAAATCTTCAACGCCACCAGCAGTCAAGTGTCTTGGATCTCATCCATCATGCTGGCAGTCATGTATGCAGGAGGTCAGTTTTTGTCTTGCTTCCTTTATTTTTCATTTTCCTACCTCACATTCTCCTCCTCTTGCTGTGTTCTTTCTCTCTATCCGCTGGTGTTCCACTACAGTGAAATAAAATAACCAAACACAGCTGTGCTTGTGTTTAAATCCCTGACCTGCTGTCCTCTTCTGATGTGCTACTGGAAACACATCTTTTGTGTGTGGGTGTGAGCATGAGATTTTCCTGGATTTTGTTTCCTGGATGTGAAAATCCAATGTTGAAAGTAGGTTTAGAGCTGGTTGTTGTTTGAAGGAGAACTGAAAACAGTCTAGTACAGACCAGTGGGGTATGTCACACAGCATCATTTCTCACATTGCTTGATATGCCAAAATGAGCACCAGTAGACCTGTACCAAACATTGAATTCATTTAAAAATGTAAATATTAAAACGGTAAAGCCTTATACTAAAGCCTAGCTTGTTCTGTTGCCCTTGTTGATCAGAGAATAAATGAGAGCATTCAGGCTGCATTGCATAATAAACCTAATGGACCAGAGTTTAGTGTGTTCTCTGGTATAAAGTAATTTTGAGAGGCTTAAAAACCTTAAATCACTGACAAGAGTTGACCAGAGAAATCCCAAAAATGTTCCTCTGCTTTTCTGCACCACTCTCTGTCGTTCACACACCGCCAGGAACGTGTTCGGCATTGCCAGATTAGCTTGCTTAAAAATGTATCACTTTTTTTTTCCTACCTAGTATTACTTTTTACATTAAGCATACATTGAATTGGTTCTTCCAATAATTAGTTCTTCTAATGTTTAAAGAAAAAAGCCCTCCACCCCCAAATTCACTTATTTTTAAGTTTGATGGAGTATTCATAAATGAAAATATTTTATAGACGCAACCCAATTCAAGAATCCCTGACAATCTTATCCATTCAGTTTGATTAACTGAGAAATCCTGTTCTGGGAAGTACCCATTTTCATGCTGGATGCATCATCTTGCCTGGAGGCAAATGTTTGTTTGTCATTGTTAATGTTTAATTTAAGAGGCAGCACACCATATCCCAACTCAGTAACAAGTTGTTTGTTCATACAAACCACGTGAGCCTGAAATGAAAGTGTAAATGGAGCATTCTTTTGAGCCCCTGGAGAAGTAACAAGGTTTCATTAGAAAGTGCACATGGTATAAGATTGAGTTTCTAATTATAAGTGCTCATGGTCAGTAAATTAACTCCCATGGTCTTAAAATCCCACTTGTGTTTATACTGTATAATGCAGCTGATGTCCAACTCCAAAATGCGCGTTGTCAATTACTTTGTAAAGTACTAAATACAGAATAACCTTGTCGCTATACATTATGTAATTCATGTGATTTTTCTTTTTAACATGGAGAACATTTCAGAGTCTTCCGTCAACTGAACACGATTACTCTGGGGCAGCTGGGTGGCCTAGTGGTTAGGGTGTTGCACCTGCAATCAGAAGGTTGTGGGTTATAATCCCAACATGTTAGTGTCATCATTGAGGTTCCCTTGAGCAAGGTACCGTCCCCACACACTGCTCTCTTCACCCTGCTTTTCCATTCACCCTGATTTACTTCGTGAATGGGTTAGATGCAGAGAAAGAATTTCACATTGTTCACACTGTGTTCTGTGCTGTGGTGTGTTCATGCGTGACTATAAGGGGCCACTTTAAACCCCTACTAGTTTCTGGTAAATATTGTCCTTACTTATGAATCACAGGAGAGTCATTTAACCAATAATGTACTTTTTTTGAACATGATGCAACCTGTTCAGAGTGTGCTCATCCGTGTCACCAGTACAATTACAGTATGTAGCAACACTCTGGTTTTGATATTACTGTCTGGCTCCATTTATGTAGCCACACACTAAAGCAGTGCGTCAAATACAGGTATTTATGAGAACTAAAATGAATGGCTCGTCTTTTAATTCATATATTGCCATTGGCTCAAAATACAGCCGCGTCCATCCTCTGTTTATTTGAAGGGCGGCGCTAGCTCTGGAGGCTCTGTGCTTTTAACTGAGAAAAGTTCCACAGGCCTCTGGACATGGCAGTAGTCATGGAGTGATTTTGTGGTGGTTGCCATGGTAACATGGATTTCCTGCAAAATTCAGGCCTTCTCGCTCATGCAGGGTGATGTGAAACAGAGATTGTTTCGGTAACACAGATGTTCTCATCTTGTTTGCCAAGCATTTCTGATCAAAAAATGTTTTGATCAGGCAAATGGCACTGAAGTGTTTCTTAAACACAGCACATTCTCACTTCTGCTCAAACTACACTACGCATCACTCAGAGGACAATACTACAACTTCCTTCTTGCCATTTATGAAAAATGTACGATTACATAGGAAAAGCTTATTGGTTTTTTGAGTAAAACTGTGGCGAAGGAGCAGAGGTTTTGGAACATGTTCCTTACAAGTGGTGTGTGTATGAGTTAAAGTGATTTTCATTGTGGTGAACTACCTACTCAGCATTACTCATACTGAGAGGGCTACACACACACACACACACACACACACTCTCGTGTACACGAGTTCCTGCACGTAGCCTGTATTCCACTCAAAGGCCCTCGCATCAGTGAACTCGTTTATCCTAAAGCCACAGCCATGGATGTGCCCTCAGAGAGGAGGAGAAGTGTTAGGGAATATTTGGCCCTTTAATTGAATTTGTGTGTTCAGTTTCTGTCAAAGGCATTGATTTTTATAAATGTCCTGTCATTGAATCACGGTTGTGCTCCCTCACTTCGGAATGAATGGTTTACTTTGACTTTTACTCTGTCCCTTTCTGTCTGTCTTTGTTCGTTTTTCCTGCTGTCTTTGTCGTATAAACAAGCCATCACCGGTTAGCCGGCCTACATCTTTCCACGATGTCTGTATAGCCTGCCTTACTCTTGTAAAAGAAAGCTGCTCCTCAGCAATCTGCCTCTACATTTTGGGCTCAAAAAATCTTAAATTAATATTTTAATCCTACTCATGCTTGGTCTGTAACCATCCAGCAACCCTCTGAATATGTGGGACTGCTTTCAGAAGATTTATTTATTTATTTATTTATTTTTTGGAGCTGATTTTTTTTTAAAATGCTTTGATCATTTTAGTTCTCTGTTGTGTCACAAGAACCAAATATGTTATGTTTAAGCTAACACTTTACACCCTGTGTGGAGGGACATCCTCACGGGAAAGCAATGTGAGTCCGGTTATTTGGTCTGCTTTCATAAATAAGGGAGGATTTCTGAGGAGGGTGCTGAATAAGGGAAGTGAGAGAGAAAACCACAATGATGTTGATGTTGTAGTCCAATACAATCTGGAAGTGATTCAGAAGGATTTCAGGGTGCGATTGTGAAATGTGTCCAACCCTAGATGAAGAAAAATGTTTGGATTGAATTCTCTGCTCCCTAATGACTTTCTCTGGGTTTTTGGAGGGGTTGTGTGCTTTATGGCATTTGCACAAACCCACAGTAGTGATGGTCAGTTAGTGAGGCAGAGGCAGTTTTTCTCTTCAAAATCCCTAAATAGTTTCTTTGTGAGCTTTTAATCAAATTAAAATGAAATGCCAAAATCCAATTGAATTGGACTTTTGAAAAGCGAGAGCATGCCCCAGAGAGGGCATGGAGTGATTGCCTCACACAAGACTGATTGCCTCACAGTCAGACTGTTGCACACTTTGCCTACTTCATGCTGTCCAGCAGTGCTTTTCTGTTTAGACTGAAGGAGACACAGTAGGGCTAATTCAAGACTAATTTATGCCTAGTGGGTGCAGCGGCTTGCCTTTGCTTATGCTTTCATTAAACTGAAATTCATATTACACTGTTTGTAGTTACTTGATTGGTGTTGCATTCATACACACACAGTAAGCTGTTGTCTGGGATCTTATGAGACACTGCGGGCTGAGCATTTTGACCCTTGATTTGTGAGCATGAAAGGTCTAGCACATTTTTCAACTGCTTTCAGGATTGAATTCCAATGAAAAGGTTGCTATATCTAATCTTATTTACTTATCAGTCTGGATACATCATTCAGTGTACTTTTACTTTGATTTAGCGAACAGGTGGGTAAAGTGACCGTTTATATAGGAGCTTGATCAGAACATGATGTCTGTAACGAGTCTGAATGCTCAGCTTGTTGCAGAGGCTGGTATGTACTCTTGTGTGTGAATGGCCCCTGAGCTATGTGTCTGCTGAGCGATTCCGTTTGGAAACCCTTCATGTTATGCTGGGAGCAATGCTTTATAAGGCTGTGCTCTACAGTGAGACACCACAGGCTGAGGACACCACCAGAAGCTTGTGTGTGTGTGTGATGACACCACCAGAAGTTTAGGGGTGGGGGTGTGTGTGCGGGAGTTTCACTGGTGCCATTGTCCTGGTTTAGAATGGAAAGTTTGTTTGGCACAGAAGGCTTGTCAGAATATATTAGTGCATTTAATGTTTGATTGGTGGACCAGCGGGTTTTCCTAACCTGTGATTGGTTGTGTTTTCTGCTCATAATAGCTTGCATTAGTAAGCAGACCATTAGTTCGTGAGAGTTGCGGATATGAGAACAGTTGGTCTGTTTGTTGCATTACAGTAAAGGGTTGTTCAGTGAGGGTGCAAATTCAGAGCAGAAATGCACCTCGTTAGAAAGTCTGCTTTTGGGGTGGAACTGTTTATAGGAGTTGCTTGCTTTAGCCCGAGTCTGAAGATATGATGTAAAAAACAAACATGCACACTCTTGTTTCCTGCAGACTTGGTATGATACAGATTGTTTGGTTTGTTACTTGTGGCATATGCTTGCAGTGACTGGGGTTTGGGGCGAACGGAAAATGCACCGGAAGGAAGACCATATTAGGCACAATGACTTGCGCATTCTTTTCTCACTCGAAACTAAGCGACTGAGCATCATCTTGTGAAGATGCTGATAGTTCACTGCCATCTAGTGGTGAAAATCCTTAAATGCTTATTGGTTCATAATTTTCTAGTCACAAACTGCAGCTCATGATACAGCTGCGCTGGGCTTCAAAACTGGGAAAATCTGTTGTCTAGCATTTTGCCAGATGATAAGTTATATAGTTTTATAAAGTATATAGTAATATAGTTATAATTATACAGTCAGGAGTGCGGCCGAAGTCTACCAGTTTCAGTGGCTTCAGTATCTAGGCTATCTAGTGCCTTTACGTAGAATAACAAGTAAGCATATCCTCCTTAAGCCTAGAAGACATTAACAGAGCAATAAAATTTCATAATTTGGGAGCGATGGAAGACAGTCTTTTATTGTCCACACAAATGAGGGGTATAGTAAATGGGAGTTTTTTGTTTTGTTTTTCAAATGTAATGTATTAGCTGCAGTTAATGAAGAACTTCATTGGCTTTAATTTGGTAAATTGTGTTAGAACAGGAAAAACACTAGGACTGGATAAAATTCAAGATCATGTTGGACATGTATATAAGGTACAGTGTCAGATTGGATGTAATGCACTGTTCACTGTTTGACCGGTTCATTCTTTCCGTACAGGACCAATCAGCAGTATCCTGGTGAACAAGTTTGGCAGTCGACCAATCATGATCATTGGAGGTTGTCTGGCTGGCACGGGATTGGTCTCCGCTTCCTTCTGTAACACCGTGGAAGGGTTGTACTTCACTGTGGGAGTAATAGGAGGTGAGCTGACCTGGCCACAGTCTAGACACACATTAATAATGCTGATTTTGACCTGTTAAGTAAACTGTGGACCTAATCAAATAATTATAGCTTGTCCGACACAGATAATTGCTTGTACAACAGACACAGACTTACAAAGCATAGTGCGAAACCTGTTTTATTGGAATGGGAGGTATTTGGAAGCATGTGAAAATGTGTAAAATGCTCTTAGTAGACCATTTGTTTGACCCTATGCCAATGTTATTGTTTTTTCATTAGTACCATTTTTCACTTCCTCCTCTCCCTGCAGGTCTAGGTTTGGCTTTCAATTTAAATCCAGCACTGACAATGATTGGCAAATACTTCTACAAGCGGCGTCCAATTGCTAATGGCATTGCAATGGCGGGCAGCCCTGTGTTCCTGTCCACGCTGGCACCACTGAACAGCTGGCTGTACGACCAGTTTGGCTGGAGGGGAAGCTTCCTGATCCTTGGTGGTGCTCTGCTGAATTGCTGCGTGGCCGGTTCCTTAATGCGGCCCATTGGGCCCAAACCGCAGCCGCCAAAGGAAGATGGAGGAGCCAAAGGCCATGAGAAGAAAACAGTAATGCAAACAGTCAACAGCTTCATTGACCTGACGCTCTTCAAGCATCGCGGCTTCCTGCTCTATCTCCTGGGCAACGTCATCATGTTCTTTGGCCTGTTCGCCCCACTCGTCTTCCTCAGCAACTATGCCAAGAGTATGGACATTTCCAAAGACAAAGCCGCCTTCCTCCTGTCCGTCCTCGCCTTCACGGACATGGTGGCGCGACCCTCGATGGGCCTGGTGGCAAACACGCGCTGGGTCCGCCCACGGGTGCAGTATTTCTTTGCTGCCTCGGTGCTCTATAATGGCGTATGTCACCTGCTGGCCCCGCTCTCAGTGGACTATATGGGGTTTGTTTTGTACGCAGTGTTTTTTGGTGTGGCATTTGGCTGGCTGAGCTCCGTGCTCTTCGAGACCCTCATGGACCTGGTGGGAGCACAGAGGTTCTCCAGCGCTGTGGGCCTCGTCACCATTGTGGAGTGTTTACCTGTTCTGTTCGGACCCCCAATACTGGGTAAGTATATCTGGACTGGTTTGAACCAGTTATGTCTACTGGATTAGACTGTATTAATCACACCACCGACTTTTCCTGTACTGTCAGCCTAAATTTAATTTAATTGGCTGTCAGCAGTACTGATTAGGAATGGGTGTGGATCCTCAAATATCCAGATCCAAACACTTGTTTACTTAATATGAAATGAGTAAGGCATATGTAACTTAGAAAAATGCTCAAATTTGCACTTATGCAAAGTGTTCTTTTTGTTTGTTTGTTTGTTTTTGCATTTAAATGGTTCGTTTTGTCCTAGTTATACAAACAGACAATCATGTGTAAAATGTATTTTTTTCACTTTTAATAATTTAATAACACTATCATGTGACAGTGTTCAAATGAACCTGTACATGAAATTCATGTCATTTGCAAGGAACTCTTGCGTTTTGCCAAGCACCTGGGCTTCTGTCTGCACAACCACAGATGGTTTGAAGGGTCAAATACATTTACAAGATTTTGGCAGCATTAGCTTGCCTTGTTGATGCTAAATGTATATCAGTGTATGTAGTCCATGTTGTGTGTATTCATTCTGTAGGTCAGCCAGTGTTACATTTCACCCAGCATACAAAGATGAATTACTAAATCAACTCAGACACACAACATAAATCACCTACTTTCTCATGAAAATGAAATTGCAGTAATCCCCTGCTTTTCTAGTGGGGCTAGAAATAAAATGTGTTTTTTTAAAAAACGCCTTTAAAAAAGCAAAAAAAAAAAAGTTGAGAATATTTGCAGTTTGCGCGTATTGTGGAGAGTTCAGTTCTCAGAAAAAATCTGCGTGTGACTGAATCCTCGAGTCCTGATCCATGTAAAACTCAGGGATTAATGGTTAACATGTCCATCCTAGGATTTCCGGTGGTCTGCATGTAATGAGTTTGAGGATGTTGTCCTTGTCTTTCTGCAGGCAAGCTGAATGACGTGTATGGCAACTACAAATACACCTACCAGGGCTGTGGCATCATCCTGGTCATAGCCAGTGTGTTCCTGTTCGTGGGCATGGGGATCAACTATCGTCTGCTGGACCGAGAGAAGAAGGAGGAGGAGAGAAAAGCAGGCAAGAATGACGAGACCAACGTTGACAATGCCATCAAGGAGAAAGAGAAGGAAGCGGAGAATGACGTGTGCACGCCACTCACGCATGCAGACATAGCCAAAATGGATGAGGACACAGTATAACGTGCACACCACTTCTCACTCACACACACCTGACCACCAGCCTTGTCTTCCAACTGACCGTCCGCAATAAATGAAACGAAGTCAGCCATACTGGAACAAACCACACAACACTTACGGACCATTCTCTCAGATTATATACACACGGACCTTCACTGAAACGTGGTCCAGGCCCTGATTTGTTATTTCCCTTCATACTAGACTATAGTTTCAATGTTTGTGCGGTCAGTATGACTGAAGTACCAACATTTGTTCCACAGAAAGTTCATACTGCACAAAAGCTTTTACCACTGAATTGACACCTGTCACTGTACGTCTACCACCTGACTCTACGTGACAAAGCTGTAAGACGAAGCTCAAGTACAGGTTAGTGTCTCTGTTGAGAGAAAAATACTCAGACTGATGCATTTTGGTAAAAAGCAGGTTGTGTTTTCATTGTGTAAAGAGGTAAATGGTCCAGTGTAATTTCATTCAGATTGGAGGGATTCAGCAAAGATGGGGTATTTGAGATTGAGAGTGTTTTCCCACTAGCACTCAGACACTTCTGCACAAGCGTCAAGCGCTTAGACACGGTGACCAACTCTTTAGCACACTTCCAGCAGTGTGTTTCATATCGTTACGTCATGTGACTTCACATCATGGTTTTAGATCTTAGGAATTTCTTTGTCAGACTTCAGAAATATGTATTTTATTTCTTTGTTAAACTTCCGTATTATTCTTCACACACTCTCGAAAAATAAAGGTGCCAGAAAAGTTATTTGCGGGATCCCATGGGGAAAAACATTTTAGGATCCATGAAGGACTTTTCAGTGGATGGTTATTTGTGTGTAAAGAACTTGTATACCCTTTAAATGGTTCCTCATGCTCTTATAATTTGTAAAAATGGTGAACTAATTTTTTTAAGTGTTGGTTAAACAACTGAAAAGGTGACACCCTTTTTAAATGGTTCATTTTTCTGTTTTTCCATAAATGAGTTCTCCATGCAATCTGCCAGGTTGTAAGGAATTATAAGGAACATTTTTTATTATTCCTTCAATCTATGTGCCTTTTGATGAGGTGCCTTAATTTGTAGAGCCCTCTGAAACCTACAGAAACGAGTCCACAGTGTGTTAGAATACTATTTTAAACTCTTTATATAAACTGCTTTGCCTAGTTGAGGTGTCCTTTTTCAACCTTTTAAGGACTATGCCATATTCAAGAGAAGTGTCGCCAGGTATCTCGGATGTGTGAGCCGACATAAAACCAAACTCTGCTGTGCACAACTGAGTCTGGGGCTTCAGCCTCAGGGCAAAAGGACAATGTGAATTGTTCTGGGTTTTTTTTTTTTTTCTTTTTAAAATTTTGATAGAACTGGACTAGACTTTGGTCTGCTGACCCAACAGAAAATACAGCTTGCAGACATTTTTTAAAATCAGTGGCTGCATATAGGTGTTTGCACATTATAGTTAATTTAAGGACCATCTCCAGGGAGCCCACCATCTTTATTTCCACGTGTGGATATTGCACCTATGCTGGATTCTCTAGACATTAATATACTGTAGGTATTTGGCTATTGTTTGAGATTGTCTGTTTTACAGATGGATTACCTCACTAATGGGAAATCAGTTTCTGCTTTCAGTGCGCTCAAACATACAATTGTGTGTTTTTTGTTTTTTGTTTTAAGTGCACTTTAGTCTGAGGTGCATAGGACAGCGTCACAAGTTTAGTTATATACACTTTTTCGAAGCTGTAAGATGCTTTTCTTGATCAGGGATGTCTCTGGTATGAGCAGTTTAAAGAGATTTATTGCTGAACCACCAGTGTTGAGCTGAGAAGGATTCAGAAATACGTTGCTTCTAGCTGGTTTAATGGCATTTGTTAGAATATAAATATACTGTACCACCAGTATTCATTCCAAAACGAAACTACTATCATAGTTATGAATTAGTGTCCAGCATTAGAGCTTTCTAAAAGGGCCCCTTGTGTGTGCACACTTCGTTTATAGACTAATATTTTAGCTGGACATGAAATGAAGTGAAGGAGTGTATATTGTAGAAAGAGGGAAGGGCATTCCACACAGGCTCAACCCGTGAAGGCAGTCAGTACAGACTCTTATGTGGGAGACTCATACTATATCTAGGTACTTTTGATTTAGGAGTTATTTTTTTGTTTTGGGTGTCATGGTTTAGCTTTTTGTTGTAGTAAATTAAATGTTTTCTGAGTGTGATATTTTTTATGTCTGACGTTTCTGAATAGTAAGTCAATAAACCGTTTTTAAACAATTTACTGTGGCGAATATGTGCAGTTATTTTTATTTTTAAAGGTTGCAATGTAGTTCCTCATATCCACCACTAGATGGAGACAGTAATGCATGCACTTGTTTTCGAGACTGAAGTGAGAACTTCTGCCAAAAAAAGTAAGATTTTTTTTGTCCCGCTAAAAAAAATTATATATATATATATATATTAAAAATAATATTTATTATGACTGCAATTTGTGAAACAAATAGTTTTTATTAAAATGTTCTGTTCTGTTTGAAATGTGGGACCATCAGCCCAAAAGTAGGAGCCCAGTTTTGTTTCATATTTTAACATTCGCCTGCTCATGCCAGGGAAATATTGTTTGGGTTTCTACCTTTTTTTTGTTAAATTAATGATGTAATAAATGCATTGTGTAGTGGTTTGATGTGAAAAGCATCGTCGTAAGGAAACATAGTCAGAACTGTTCATAGCAGTGGTTGATGGAAATCTGAAGAGTTTCAATGCCTGTAATAGAAACATGAAAACATGAAATGGTAATGAATGACTGTGTGTATGTGTGTGTATATATGTG
>JBBPCY010072711.1:0-10831 GCA_037974405.1 Brachyalestes nurse
TTAATACACTGCTGTTTATTTAAAATAAACGAAAACAAACCAAGCCTCATTCTTTAGAACTTTTTGTTATTTAACTTCGCTGTACCGTGAACTGTACCGAACCGTGATGTCAGAACTATAGTGTGAATCGAACCGTGACCTTTCTGTACCGTTACACCCCTAATGCAAATGCCTTACACATTATAGAACACTACACATTCTATTCCAAATCAAAACATGAGGAAAAAATGATCAAATTTGTGTTATTCCTTTACAGAAAGTGAAGAAAAGCAAATATTATGCTGTTCAAAAAATAGCAGTGTCCGCATTCTTCTTTACAAACTCAAACATTCACTGCATAAACTGAAAACAGTTTCAAATGTTTTGCTTTCCTTTGAATCACTGAACTAATACTTAGTTGTATAACAACTGTTTCTGAGAACTGCTGCACATCTGTGTTGCACGGAGTCGACCAACTTCTGGCACCTGTGAACAGGTATTCCAGCCCAGGATGATTGGACTACATTCCACAATTCTTCTGCATTTCTTGGTTTTGCCTCAGAAACAGCATTTTTGATGTCACCCCACATGTTTTCTATTGGATTAAGGCCCAGGAATTGGGCTGGCCACTCCATTAAGTCTATCTTGTTGGTCTGGAACCAAGATGTTGTTCGTTTACTGGTGTGTTTGGGGTCGTCTTGTTGAAACACAAAACACAAGAGGATTTCCTCTTCGGCATAAGCCAACATGACCTCTACAATTATTTAGATTTATCAAACTGATCCATGATCTCTGGTATGCAATAAATTGACCTGACACCGCAGTACGAGAAACATCCCCATATCATGATGCTTGCGCCACCATGCTTCACTGTCTTCAGTGCACCGCGGCTTGAATTCAGTGTTTGGGGGTCATCTGACAAACTATCTGTGGCCACTAGACACAAAAAGGGCACAATCAGTGCACAAAATGCTGCACCATTTCTCTTTAGGCCAGTGAGTATGTTCTTTGGCCAATTTTAACCTCTTCAGCACGTCTTTTTTTCAACAATGGTACTTTGCGGGGGCTTCTTGTCGATAGCTTCGCTTCACATAGGCGTCTTCTAATTGTAACAGTACTTACAGATCACTTTAGAACTTCTTTGATCTTTCTGGAGCTGATCATTGGCTAAGTCTTTACTATTTTGGCTATTCTTTGATCCATTCGAGTGGTAGTTTTTCATTTTCTTCCACGTATTTCAGGTTTTGGTTGCCATTTTAAAGCGTTTGCTGAGCAGCTTTACATTTTCTGCACTTCTTTATATGTTTTCCCCTTTCCAATCAACTTTTTAAAATCAGGATACACTGTTCTTCTGAACAATGTCTGGTACGACCCAAACAACAACACAATACAGTAGGAGGGAAGACCAAATAGGCAGCAGAATTAAACATTAGGAGAAGAAGCATAACACTGAGAGAAAATGTACATTTTTAATTGGGTTTTGAAAGAAGCAAGAGAGGAAACATTGCAAATATTCTGAGGGAGGGAGTTCCTTATCAGGGAGCCTCAAAACTAAAACATCTACCATCCAGTAAAGATGGATAAAATTTGGGGACTTTAAGCAAGTCAGTACCAGACGAATACCAGATTTTTTTTTCTCTTGCTGTTTTGATCCTGTATCAGTTTAAACCTCTAATCTTACACACTAAGGTCCACACTTTGGAATCTTGTGTTTATGAATTTTAAGGCTCATTTATGCTTCATTTAGGTATTAAATAAACACGTCATCTGTTTCAAAAGATGTAACCTTCACTGTCCGCAATGTATCAACTAGAGCAGGGGTGTCAAACTCCAGTCCTGGGGGGCCGTGGTCCAGCACGTTTTGGTGATTTCCCTTCTTAGAAACACCTGGTTCACCCCGCCAGTTAATTGTCAGGTTTAGTGAATGTGTTTGAAGAGGAGAACCATCAAACTGTGCTGGACACCAGCCCTCCAGGACCGGAGTTTGACATCCCTCCACTAGAGGGTCCAAAGTTTCCAACAACAACAAATGGTAGAGGAGGTCGTAAAAATGTATCTGTTAAGAAAAAGGCAAAAGTGAAGGCAGCACTGAAGACATAGTAGGTGATTCCTTACTAACTCACAATCTCTTCTTAAAAAGTTTATTCATCATGTCTCGCTTGAATTATTGACTTTAACACCCCATTATTTCCAGTGGTACTCCTCAGCTCCTCAAGTTTTCAGAAAACATCCACAAATGAATGCAGACCAAAGACAGAGCACTCCATCCTGAGTCACTCAATAAATCTTAAAAAGATTAATGCATAATAAGCCCAGGGTTCAAGTGATTAAGATACTGTGTGGGCTTACATGATTGTAATTGTTTGTACATCACAAGTAAAAATATGTAAGTTTTCACCTGTCACCATTACAAAATGCATTTAATACAAAAACACACTGTGTCAAATTTTCTAAGGATTTAACAATACAACATACTCTATTGTACTGAAACGTATTGTATCATTAGTCTTCGTATTAGCTAGGGGCTAACATACTACACTGCATGGACAAAAATATTGGGACACACCTGTTTTCCAAGGTTTGGGCTACGCCCCTTACTTCCAGCATACCAAGACAATGCCATGATTCCAACTTTGTGGACAGTTTGGTAATGGTCATTTTTCTATTCAAGCATCATGGTGCACAAAGCAAGCTCCATGATTTCAGTGTGGAAGAACCTGACTGGCCTGCACAGAGCCCTGACCTCAGCCTCATCCAACACCTTCGGGATGAAATGGAATGAAGATTGCAAGCCAGGATTTGCCAGGACAACATCAGTTCCTGACTTCATAAATGCTCTACAGAATGAATTGGCACAAAATCTTGTGGAAAGCCTTCCAAGAGGAGTGGAAGCTGTTATAGCTGCAAAAGGGGATCGACTCTAAATTAAAGTTTATTTGAATGTAATGTCATTAAAGTCTCTGTTGGTGTAATGGTCAGGCTTCTCAATACTTTTATCCATATAGTGTAGCTAGTGGCTATTGTGTTATATCAGGGCACTGTAAAGCACGTTCTTGCTTTTATGCAAACAAGAAACCAGCCTGAAAAGATCAGGAAAAGCCCTTTCTGTTATATATAATTTCATACGTGATGTACCATTTTACAATAATAAAAGCTGCAATAAACTGAAACAGAAACATTATTAAATTAAAATGAACAACTTCTATGACCAAGTTTTATTTTCGAGCATACTGAACATAGGAACCACTGTATCGAATTTGAGTATTCCGTCAATCGTTACAAGCTAATAAAGAGGGAACTTAAATGTGCTGTGAAGGACAGTCAGCATGCAGTTAACTCACCCAGCATGAAGTTTAACCACAGAAACCCACTCGAGGAGCCACAGAGAGACAAAAACATGGCTAATATACTGATCAATTTAGACACTTTTAACTCGCTCGATTTAGCAGCTACTCAGAATAACAGACAGGACAAGTGAAAGCAGCTGTTAGAGTACAATAAAAGATAAAGACAGAGGTGAAGTTTTGCAGTACAGTGATATTTTTACATGTAAGTTACATTACGTGGACAAAAGTATACGGACACACCTGTTTTCAGGGTTTGGGCATAGCAAGACATTTTGGACAACGTCATAATTCCAACGTTGTGGACACAGTTTGGAGAAGACCATTGTGGTGTCTCTTTTAGTGTAATTGTCAGGCATCCCAATACTTTTGTCCAGGTAGTGTATATGAATGAGCTTTGAATTTAGTTTTGCTACCTCTAATTTCTGAAACTGGCCTCAGTCGCAGCTTTAGCCCCCCGTACCCGTGTTAAAGCTTCTTACCTCGCCAGACGTGGTGCTTTTCAGCACGTTTGAGCCCAATTTGGTCAAATCCAGGGTGGACATGTCTCCGTAGTCTGCAGGTTTTTAGGTGTTTGTTCCAGTCCAACTCCACACAGCGCAGCTCTGAATCCGCCCACTTGTGTAACAACCGCGTTGAGTAAGGAGCAACAACCAATTAGAACGCAGAGACGTGTAACCACATGGCTTGGAGGCGGTACTTATTACATAAATCTACAATTTACAAGTTGTTTTTACTTTTATTGATTTATTAAAATGATATTTGTGAAATATGTGCAAATCTCTTTTTCTCTGTCTCTTTCTCTCTCAATTCAGTTCAATTTACTCTCTCACACTCACATACCTCTCTCAATCTTTCACATTCTGTCTCTCTCATATGCTCTCACTTTCACACTCTCACACATTCTCTCTCACACACACTATCTCTCTCTCTCCACACACGCACGCGTACACACACACACACACTATCTCTGTCTCTATCACTTACTCTGCCGCTCTTTCTCCCCCTCTCTTTGAGTCTCAGTAGTGTCAGTCCTCTCAATGATCATTTTTACAATTAAAATGACAATTACGACACTTGGCAGACAGTGTAATCGAGAGCGACGTACACCAGTGCTAAAGAAGTCCACACCTGTTCTTCAAACCTGCGAAGCTAAACTCAAATCAGTATCTGCTTTTCTCCAAGTTACCAGCTACGCTGGGCACGTTAGCAAACCCAGATGAAGAAGAAAATGTGCAAAACTTCATGAAGGTTCATTTTTGAGGTCAGGCACTGATGTTTGATGGCGTAGAGGTCAGGGCTCTGTGCAGACCAGTCAAGTTCTTCCACACCAAACTCATCCAACCATGTTGTTATGGAGCTAGCTTTGTGCACTATGCCACAGTCATGCTGGAATGAATAGAAAAGGTTCTTCCCCAAACTGTGTTCACAAAGTTAGAAGCATCGTGCATTAAAGTGTGCAGTGGCGTGCTCTCTACAGAGGACACTGAGGAGGAGCAATGCATGTCATGGGGGAGTGCACAGACTTTTGCACGCGGCTTCAATGGTCGGTTTTCGCGCTGGTGCTGATGCTGCAAGTCTCGGGCGCGCGAGGGGCGGGGCTGTGACGCCAGAGAGCGGAAAGCCTGGGAGAGCCGAGGAGGAGGAGGAGGAGGAGGAGGGCAGGGGGAGAACAGAGGAGGACGGGGAGACGCTGAGACATGACTGCACCAAAGACAGAGACGAAAGAGAAAGAGCAAGCGTTCCGTCCAGACTCTCAGACTGCTGGGCAGGAGCTGTCAGGCTGATGGGGCTACAGTGAGCTCGAGATCCGGACCTGAATGGACACAATCCTCACGAAGGTAAAAAGATCTGCTCTTTCTCCTTTTCCCTGACCTCCTATACCCATCCTTGCACCTCATTGTGCTCTTACAACCCTCATCTTACAGACACGGCAGCTCTACCAGGTGCTTTATAAATGATAGTAATGATAATAAACGTTTAAGATGCATATTTCCGGTGCTGGTGGTTTTTCAAGGACATTTCTGCATACACCTGTAAAACAATAGAGCATCATAAGCTTTCAGTAATGAAGAAAAGGAGGATAAAGGGCTCCCTGAAAAGGGAGCATCATTGTGTTGTGGTAAAGGCACATGGGCACTGCGTATCCCCCCCACAACTCTCTGCAGTGCATCGTGTACTGGAGGCCACAGCACATCCTTGGACCACCAGCACTCACATTTTAGTGCATCTTCTTGCTGATGTTGCTCTTTTTTTGCTAATATTTACCATCTGCTTCCCTGCTAAAGCTATGTTTCAGAGTCGTCCTAGCTCAATGTCACTGTACTCATGGTGCCCTGTGAGGGGGACACAGTGTACAGTGCACTGGGTGTGCAAGAGTGACAAGACAAAATCATTCACTTTAAATGTAGTAACATTCATCCATTTCAAATATGACTAAATAAAAGTTACATTTACATGAAATCTCTCTAGGTCCAAGATATGCAAGGCCAATGTTTTCCAATTTTCTTGTTTTTTCCCCTCTTATGCCATTCATGGGAGACTTTTTATATTTGTATGTTTATGTACCAAAACCAGGCCATTTTTAGCATCTTCCTTTCCATGTAAAGGGAGCATTTTTAACAATGTACATACTACATTTAATTGTGTAGTACTTACATTTAATTCTTTCACATTGAATTTTTCCTTGATATGGACCCTTTAACCCAACATAACGGAACAGAAGATCATTTAATAGAAACCATAGAACAGAAAACAAAAGTGAAAGGACAAAAACATTCAGTTTTTCAAGGCGGTTACTAAATTTAATTTAATGAAAATGGGATTATTGTCAAAATATGTATCAGCTGAATAAGAAAAATCTGAAATTAGAAATGTTGCTAGCAAATAGCATAGAGCAAAATTCTTTAATAGAAACAGAAACAAATTCAGTTTAAATCCATCTCAAATGTGAGAAAGTAAGATTTACACCAAACCCTGCTGTGTTCGAGATACGTATGTTATGACATTTATGAAATATTTGTATTTGTATGTTTATGTACCAAAACCAGGGCTTCCTTGATTTCCATAAATGTGTATGTGTATGGACTGGGGAGCAGATGGCACATTTTGAACAATGTACATATTATATTTTACTCTTTCATTACAAACAAAGCAATGAAATGGAATTTCTTAACGTGTGCTCTTTATGCGAGTCCTTTCGTCCTCACACCAGAAGCCAAAATAATGATGATGAGAAAGAAATGACATTGTCAAAGTTTTTAGAGGAGCCAAATTAGTAATCTAGCAAGAGGAAATATTGCAAAATAGACAGGGAAAATCACTTTTAATAATAAAAACATTAGACAGTTATTAACCTAGCTAGACTGTTAGATTTAAATACATGACTGGAGTGTTCCTGCTGAGACAATGACAGAGAAGCAACACTAGTAAAGCTTGAGTAGATTAAACTAAACTGTACTGATGTCATCTTTTGTTGTTGTGCGCAGAACTCACCGACCAAAGCATGATATCCTCTCCTGGAATGGGCACCCCCAGTGACCCCCTCCTGGAAAGCCCAGGAGGGGACCGGCTTGGGACGTCCCATGATGGTGTCTGGAGGCCGACCCTGTCCAAGACGTCCAGCTTCCCCTCGTCCACCACGCGCCACCTCAGCCACCGAGCCAACAACTTCCAGAGGCACCCCAAACGGAGAAAACTGATCCGGCCGTCACCGCCCCCACCGCCCAACACGCCCTGCCCGCTGGACCAGTTGGATCTGACCAAGCTGCCTCCCCGCCGCACCTTCCCCGAACTTCTCTTTAACGGCTGCATTCTGTTCGGCATCGAGTTCAGCTACGCCATGGAGACGGCCTACGTCACTCCAGTTCTGCTTCAGATGGGCCTTCCAGATCAGTTCTACAGCCTTGTGTGGTTCATCAGTCCAATATTAGGTACTTCAGAATGTACAGGATTATATAAAAAAAATAATAATAAAAAAAGGGGGGGGGAGTTCTGTAAAATAATAGTACAATAGTAAACAATTATCCTAATATGCTGCATCTGTTCACAACATTTACAGCATCACAAAAGTTAGCTCACATTTATTATCCTGAACGCTCCATATTTAAAAGTGGTACCTTTCAGGCATAATAAAATGGCAGGAAATCGATAATTACTGTATGTTGTCATTTAATAACCCATTGAGGTACCATAAATATTTTATTAGCATTGGATGAATCATCATAAATGAATCATTACAGTCATTAAGCAAGATTTGTCAAGTCATTTCTAAAGCATGCCCATCATGCCAGTGATGTGTTAAAGTCTGGTTAAATGTCAGCTCCTCTCACAGTGGCTCAGCAGTGTTCAGGGCATTTATCTCACTTTAAACTCTCTCTCTCTCTTTTCTGTCAATTTTCAGGGTTCCTGCTTCAGCCAATCCTCGGGGCGTGGAGTGATCGGTGTACGTCGCGTTTTGGACGCCGGAGGCCTTTTATCTTTGCCCTGGCAGTTGGTAAGCACTGGTATCAATTAGAGATGGGCATGAGTTCTCAATTAGCCACCCCATTTGACTAATAAAATACTACTCCAAATCGGTGTATTGATTTACAAAGGTGTGAGGACAAATAAAAAAATCTCACTTCAGTTGAAGCTGTGGTGGTGCCCGCTAGTCTACAAGGGATTAGTGTGTTGAGCTGCGGTACGGCTGTTCAACTTTCAGGTGAAGCTTTGAAAATAAGGAGGATACTATGTGCGAGCTTTGTCAGATGTTTCCAGCCCAGCCCAGCCCAGCTTCACAAATATTTCATTTAGGGCTGTGCAATATATTGTTTGTTAATCAGTGTCACAGTACTGATGTCACAAAAGGCTGCAATATTATATTACATTACATTCATTTGGCAGACGCTTTTATCCAAAGCGACTTACATTACAAGGAAACACTCAGTTTCAGGACAGTGTGAGAACCAGAGGAGAGTACTAAGTGCTAAGATCTTAAGTACTAAGTGCTATGTAGGAGTAGTGGAAGAAGATAGAGGAGATGCTCTCGGAACTGATGAGTCTTCAGGAGGTTTTTTAGCTAGAGAGGGATTCTGCTGCTATTGTCAGCTTAGGCAGCTTGTTCTACCACTGGGAAACCAGAATGAGATTGATCTGTACTGGGTTTGCCTTGTGTGTAGGGTAGAGCCAGACAGTGTTCCCTGGAGGAGTGGAGGGAGTGAATAGGAACATAAGACTGAATGACATGATTATGGTAACTGGGCACAAACCCGGGTGTCACTCTGTAGTCAAGAGTTAGTGACTTGAATTTAATTTGGGCCGCTATGGGTAAGTCAATCAACAATGGGGTGACATGCGACCTTTTGGTTTGGTTGAAGATCAGCCGAGCCAATATGCGAATGAGCTTTTAACCAATCACAGTGTTTCTGACAGTGTGACCAGTCACAGCTCTATGTTAGTTACTGGGTGCTCTGATGAATCAAGATCTTCATGTAAGTCAACAAAAGTCGAATTATTTTAATCTTTAACCATTAAAGGTGAAGGCAAATCTATGCATAAATGTGTGCGGCTAAACTGCTGCAGCCAAAAGTAGGAGATAATATTTAAATGTGTTGATTTTGTGACATTACAAAAACTAAGATATAAAAACAGGTCATTTTTTGTTGCTTGTTCTCTATGTATGGACTGTATGGGGGGTGGGTGAATGTAGCATTTGAAACAATATTTATGGACTTAAGGACCTTTTAATGGCAGAAAAGTGGTGATATGGGCCCTTTAATATATTGAAAGGCATCACAATTGCATTATGTAGCAGTAAAATTGTAATACAGATAGTTTGTCTATATTGTACAGCTCTAATTTTATAGCTTAACCAAAAATGACTCTCAATGGTTTAGAAAACTGTTTTTTTCATGCATTGCTGTTTCGTTGTGCAGAGGCATGAAGCAAATGAATCTCTCTGTTAAAAAAGTGTGACTAAGTAGGAAGAGCATGTGTGACCTTGCAGAGAGGAAGTAGCACAGCAAGTTTTCTTGCTGGCTGTGGTACAATAATGCAGGACAGTTTTGAGAAAAAATGCTTGTTCTCAAATATTTTGTGGTATTTGCATATTATGTGAGTTTTGCTTGTAAGTTTGCACCATCTCTCCATGCATGTTCTACACAGTGGAAGAAAACAATTGTTTCATCTAATGGGGCACTGTAAGCCTTTGCTCTTATCACCATCCTGCCTTTTAAAGAATGGTTAGATTAAAAAAATTGCACAATTTTCTGTGTATCCCAGAATCAGCCAAGCTTGGAGTATACATTTTGCTTCTTTAGTTTAATGCTGTTTTTGTAAAAAGACACCAAAACTTCAATGAACCCTTTCATTTCACATCCAACTCTTCATTAAGGTAGTGTAGACTTGTTGATGTGGTTTAGGACACATTATGACTTACTGTGAGCTATAAAAATGAACAAACTGTTCATGTGTACGCAAACACCACAGGAGTCTGAATGTTGATCTAGAATCAGTTTTCTGTAACAATGACGGTCATAAATACGGAGGAATCTGATCCAGACTTGCTGAAGTGTTTTTAGTAGCCCAAACTAAGCCTTACTGTGTCGAAAACCATATCAGCGAGTCTGTAACACCTTTTTGAAGAGCTGGATGTTGAGACTTTAACACTCAGCCAAATAGGAGTAGTTTGGAGACTATACTCTTAAAAAATGCCAAAAAGTATTGTTTGGACCCAACATGCTTGTTCCGTGAAATAATATTATCTTTATGATGTTTCAATGCATATGATTGAAAACACTTTCCTGAGAGTAGTTCTTCTGTGATATCGCTCTGAAGAACCCCTTTTTCACCTTTTTTATGAGTTTAGTTCTTGCTCCTAGGATGCACAGCTTAGCAGCTTGCCAAAAAATTTAAGCAGCCAGACATTTACTGCACCCCTGACTATTTTCCCAAATAGCTACACTCACTTTCACTTTCTCTTGATGTTGATTATTCCTCATCATTCATCATCCTCCATCCTCTTCTTTCACTTTCTTTTTTACATTTAAGTGACAGATCAATATGCTTCCTATTGTTTATTCCTGCCATGTGTGTTTTAACGTCCAGTGCTGGAATAATACTTACTTACTTACTCAAGTACTTAGTGATATTACACCTGTCTTAAAGTCATGTATAGGAACTCTGGCTTTTCTCATTCATACCCATCCGTACCCACACTTTTAAAGAGAAGATTTCCTGCTACACTGTATGGACAAATGTATTGGGACCCACATGTTTTTCAGGGTTTGGGGTAGGCACCTTAGTTCCAGTGCAGTCTTAATGCTTCAGCATATCTTTTTCAGCAAGCCATTTTGGACAACTTTGTGGAGACAGTTTGGGGAAGAACCTTTTCTATTCCAGCATGACTGTGCCCTAGTGCACAATGTAAGGTTAATAAAGACATGGTTGGATGAGTTCAGTGTGGAAGAACTTGACTTGCCACACAGAGTCCTGACCTCAACCCCATCCAGCACCTTTGGGATGAACTG
>JBBPCY010072712.1:0-10829 GCA_037974405.1 Brachyalestes nurse
CCATAGAATGCTCCATAGAACACGACTTGAAAGGAAGTTGTCTAGCTAGTCGCAGCCTCCACTTTGGAACACGACCAATGCCTACTGCAGAATTCGACCGGAAGCAGTACGTCATACTATGAATTTGGACATACTACTCGCCTCGCATAATGTTGTTCGCATACTATATAGTATGGAAGTATGCGATTTCGGACGCAGCGACTAAGAGTCGTTAGAGGAAATGATAACGCCCAGAGGGAAACGATTCCGGTGCTTTGCAAAATTAGAACCGTTCTAAATCGGAACCGGGTTTCGATTCCCACCCCTACTTATTACCAACGTTGCCCGAATGCACTGATTAGAAAGCGTGTCTGCATCCCGTACATATTGTATCACCCTTTAGTGAGCACAAATCAGAATTAGCTGCAGGTTCCAAAGTCTGACTGTGAATCTGACATTGAAAGATAAAGTGCAGCAATTGCTGCTCTTCTGGTGCAGCTATACTTACAGAATTTTCTGAGCTGGGAATCAACAGTGTAGAGTGTCAAATATATCCATCAGAGTAAATGTACAAGTGAAAAATGTCCATTTGTCATGTGAACAGACCACAGTAAAGTGTGAACAGCATGAAACATTTTCACCAAGTGAAGCAGCACCCAGACAAGAACACAGCACCTAGGGAGCAGTGTGTGGGTATGGTACCTTGCTGAAGGGTACCTCAGAGGTGCCACTAGCAGTCCTGGGATTCAAACCCACAACCTTCTGATCACAGATCCAACTCCCTAACCACTAGGCCACCAGCTGCCCCAAGTGCAATACCGGATAATTATGCTAACGCAAGACTGTATTTGACTGTACATTCACAAAAAGTTGAGGGGGAAGAAAAAATGTAAGGAAAGCAAAATAGTGGTTTGACAAACATTTTAATGGCGGAAGACACTGAATACATGACAGTGAGTAATAGCAATTTGTAAGTACATTTTATGAACATTACCATTCCAACATATTAACTTCATTGTGTTTGCAATATAAAACAAGTTGCAGAAAGAAGATTAGTGATACCAACTACAGAATTGCAAATTAATCAAATAACTAAAAGGAAAACAAAAACAGCATTTACACATCTCTGGCATTTCAATTAGGAAAAATGTTCCACTTAAAATCAGTATTCTAACTAAACATTTATGTACTGTATGTGACATAACTTCAGTCTGTTGTATTAGGTACTAAAAGCAATTGATTTCACAATGTGAAAAAATTAACAGACCATTTACTAGTGTGTCTGTGCATAACACAGTGCATAACTGTCTGAAAACACCTAGTCTTTCTGTACTTATAGTACACCTTAGTACTTTTGCAGTCATTTCCTCTTTTAAACTAGTCTTAGAGGTTCCTCAAAGTCAGTCTTGCTCACTGACCCCACTGATACCATCATAAACCTTGCTACATGTGTAAAATCACTAGCAAGCAACTTAGGGGATGGGAAAGTTTCACCTTCTCACATCATTTGTGTTAAATATACAAACATCTGAAACAACTTCCACACAAAGCTGACATCTAGTATAGGTACGACGACACTTCACAGCTTTGCTGAAGACATTACATGCGGCTTAATGGATCATGTCCTGTCTTTGGAACCAACCCCCAAAAAAACGAGTGACTGGAAAGTTTCTCCTTTTTTAAATCACCATCGGACTGGTTATTCCTTGATTCTGCATGGAGCTACCTCTCTTGCTGATCCACTACTGTGAGCAAATAATGTTTTAATACATTTAATTAATTTCATGTGCTGAATGTAAGTCAAATTATAATTACATTCTACTATGTGTACTATGCATATAATACCCTGTATTGTCTGATGAACTGTACATAATACATTATACTTGAGATATGAATGTTAGAATATCCAGTTGCAATTTACATGCTTTACTTCAGAAAACACACAAAAAAACCAGTGGTGATTAAATAAGACTGCTGTTTGGTTCTTACACTTATAGATTAGAACCTTTAGTGCCTTAATACACAATTAATATAGTGAGTGTCAAAGTAAGTGCATTGATTTTAACATTAATATGACCTCACACTGATCCTCCAGTGAATTTGACTTAAATTGTTTAAATTGTAGTGAATGTCAAAACTATAGTGACTATTTGTCAAAATCTCCTAAAAGGTTACAGTTACAGGGGTAGCACAAATTATTACTTTCAACTTCTGATTTATACATCTCATTTGTGTGTAAAATTGTGCCTGGGAAAAGAAAAGATGGATCATTTTTTAAATTTAATGAGAGGGAAAGGATCTAGACTCCCTTTCTAGTAGTGCAGGCAGGGACATGTTGGTGGATAGTTCTTGTAAGAGCCTAGGATATCACACAGCCAGTGTCTTTCTGAGGCTTAAGATCAGGCTCCTTTACAGGCTTAATCTCCTCCTCATGCTTGGGTTTCGCTTTTGCCTAAAAGCAACAAAAGCATTCACTGATATGTCAATACATTTAGATGTCACAAACAAATCTGAGTTTAATGAATATGTCTCAATTACAGATGTTACATAAGATTTTAAGATTAAAACAGCTGATGTACCTTGTCATCTTTAGGACCTTTAGTGATATCAAATGTGGCATAGACCTCAGGAGTGCACTGGTCACTGAGAGCAGGAAGCTCAAAAGTTATTGGCTCTGCCAGGCCGTAGCTCGCCTTCAGCTCAAGGACAGGAGCTTCTGCTGGTACCTTATGGAAGTATCTGTCAAACAAAAAAAAGTGATTCTATGAAGATTCTCTTGTCACTTCAAAAAACTATTATGCTTTTTTTTTCTTTTCTTTTAAATGACCACATAATAGCATACAAATAATGGCAAAAATACTGAGTGTACAAAGTATTAGAGACACTTGCTCATTTGACAATCCCATTAGCATTTATATGGTTCAAAACAGAGCCTGTACAAGTAAGGGGAATAAAAGAGCAAATCCATTAAACAGGGTATCACACAAGGTTTCATGTTTGGTGGTCCGTTTGACCTCAGCATTATCCTGTGTGCATCTGGAATGGCAATCCACTACCACAATGACATCAATACAGGGAGAAACGGGATGCTTCCTTCTGAAATATTAACCATATCCATATATATTATGTAGCACCATAAAGTGCTGATCACAGTATGATATCGAAACATGCTTTAAAGAGAGCTTGTGGATCAGCAAGGTCAATGGACTAGAATTGATCTGTCTCTAACTGTCTCACAAACAAGTAGGAAATAGCAGTTGAGGTATTTCAAAAAAAAATAGTTGTAGAAAGCTTGGAAAAGCTGGACACTGTAATACTAGAAAAACCTCATGGTTCTTGAAATACTCATGGCTCTTGCTGTTAATGCTATGCATTAACACTGCAGGCTGAAGGTTTTCAAGGGACCCCTCTACACAATGAAAAGTGAAACAAAGTATTTCCTCTCCTCATGGCAGTGGTATATTTATCTGTAAAGTTGGAGTGGGGCAAGTAACAGAGACGCTCACAAACATGCTAATCATACTATTATTCGTTGTGTAAAATGTAGGTGTATACTCAAATAGTTTTTAATTACAAAGGAAACATCTAGTAACAGGAAGCTTAACACATACAAACACAAAAGATCAGACAATGAATATAAGCTAATAGTTTATGGCCCGCTAATGTTACGTAAGAAAGCAGACCAAAGCAGTAAACAGTATGTACTATATCACCACTCATTGTTGAGTTCAGGTGTTTCAGCCAAACCCTTTGCCAAAAGGTGTATAAAATCAAGGACTAGGGCTGGGCGATATGGCTGAAATCTGTATCATGATATCAGTGTTTCATATCGGTCAATATCGATAATTATTGTTTTTTTTTTATGACCCATTTGAAATAAGGACCAGGAGAAAAATATTACATTTAAACATTTTTATTTTAAACAACCTTCCTCTGATCATAATCCTCTCAGTTATTAAGACAGAAATGTCAACAACCATGGTTGATCCAAGGCTTCTGGTTGAGGAACTTTCTGACAATATTGTCAACACAGGTACTGATGTACCCAGTCACATACTCAGCATAGTCCTGTATGTCGACCGAACAGTCCTCCATGGTGGCTCCAGTTTTAAACACACCCCAGTCTGTCTGGGCAAAACAGTCCTGCAGGATGCTCTCAGTCTCTGAGGTCCAGAGTTTGATGGGTTTTGTGGCAGGGTCTGATTGTTTCAGTTTCTATCTGTAAGCCGGGTACATGAACAGAGAAATGTGGTCAGACTGTCCAAGGTGGGGACGCGGTGCAGCCCTGTATGAACCGCGTATGTGTAAACATGGTCTAAGGTGTTCTTGTCACAGGTGGGAATATCCACGTGTTGGTGATATTTTGGATGTACAGTCGGTAAATTGCACTTATTAAAGTCACCAGCGACGATAAAAACAGCGTCTAAATGAGTTGTCTCTAACGCGCTGATGACGTCGTGGAGTTTAACGAGCGCCGCTGTGGAGTTAGCTCGCGGCTGGATGTATACACTGGCCAAAAACACAGCTGAGAACTCTCGCGGCAGATAATAGGGGCGGCATTACAGCATTAAAAACTCCACGTCTGGCGAACAGTACTTGTGGACAGTCTGTACGTCTCCACACCACAAATTGTTAATAAATGCACACACCCTTCCCCCGATAGCCTTACTGGAGGCTGCGGTTCGGTCTCCTCGGTGTACGGAGTGAGTCTGTAGCTGAACGGCTACAACGGGACGTTGTCTGAAAGCCAGGTCTCGGTGAAAATAAGAGTGCATCATTCTCTTATTTCCCGCTGCGTTGTGATCCTGGCTTGTAGTTCGTTTTCCAGGGAACGCACATTGGCCAGTAAGAGGCTGAGTAGCGGTGGTCGGCTAGCCCGAGCCTTTAGCCTAGCATGCAGCCCCCTCCCTTGCCTCGCCGCCTCCGAAGCGCTCTCCTGGGGTCAGCTGGCTCAGTAGGGCTCGGAAAAACACAGCTTCAGCGCCTTACAGACGCTCGTTCTGGGTTTTAGACTAATTTTTGCTGAGTTATATTTGATTTTAGAAGTAAAATACACTGACAAACAGCTCCTCCATCTCCAGTGCGCACCGAGTCACCTCTCTCTCTCTCTCCCTCGCCCCTCTCCCCTCTCCCCCTCCTTCCCCCACAGGAACTCTCATAAAAGGCTTAATGCAACCAAACTAGCTTCGCAACCTCCGTTTTCTTCTGACAAAGAATAAAAAATATCGAACGTTTTATCGAACACATTTTTTATTGATATCGATCACGTGTCTATTGCGATACATATCGTTATCGTTTTATCGCTCAGCCCTACACACCACCACCGGCAATGTCCAAACGTGCCCCTTTAATCAGGGGCTCTTCCAAAAGCCAGTAGAGAGAGTCACTTGGCTGCAGGCTCGAGGTCTGAAACAGCACCCGCACCCTAAACAAACTAATTGTGAAGATGGAGAAAGGGAAAGCAAATAACACAGAAGAAATAACCAAGCGGAAAGCAGGTTTAATAAAGTGGTCTCAAAGCCATCATCCTTCTGTTTCAATTTGGGCACAATTTTCTTCAATCTGTATATTTCCTGCATCGTGAACCATTCCTCTCACTCAGACTTCATAATGGCTTGCACGGACTCAATGAAAAGCCTCCAATCAGGGAAATATTCCTCAACCACCACACCTTTGATGTCCGTTGTAAGAAGACCTTTATTTTGTCAAATACATAAGTGCTTCTGCTGCTCCGCTGAGTCCTGATCGTTGATGTATCACTATCAGATTCATCCAATCTAGCAGAAACCCCACCCTCACACCGTTCCCCACTCTGTACACCCGACACCCACTGTGCTTTCCCCTCACTGTGACTAGACTTGGCCCACCTCATCATCCTCTTCCCAGCAGGAGCTTTAAATAGAGACTCCTCTGCCAGAACTTCAACAGACATACCATCTCCCTCCACCACAGCTCCTTCAGCAAGTGCAGCCCCTGCACCACCCTCCACACCACCCCCTCCCTGCTCAACCGCCCACATCGCCCTGATGTCTGGAAAACTCTCAGCATCAGGTTTACCAGCCACCTTCGCCTCCCCAGCCTGTCCCTGGACACAACTCAACCCCCTTCTTCCTTCATCAGGACCTACACTGTCCCATTCACCCGCACAAAGCCCTGCCTCTCCTGTCGACCCAGACCCCCGCGTAGGCCCTGCCTCTGCCCCCGTCCCATCAGAAACCCGAGAGGGCCCTGCCCCTCCTGGCAAACAAGACCCCCGTGAGGGCCCTGCCTCTCCCCCTGTCCCGTCTGGCACCCGCGAGGGCCCTGCCTTTCCCCCTGTCGCGTCAGGCACCCAGGAGGGCCCTGCCTCTCCCCCTGCTGCTTCAGGCACCCGCGAGGGCCCTGCCTTCGCTTCTAAAGGGCACCCAAAACATTTAATTGAATCAGTGGAAACAAAAACCACAGTCAAAATCATCCACCCTAAATGTGAAGGCCATGTTCAACTCACCAACATCACCATTCAAAACCATGAAAACCTCCAAATTCTTCATAGCTGCATAAAAACGGTATTCTAAAACAATTCTAGACTTTACAAAAGCACCAAACAGGGTTAAAACATCCCGACTACGTCCTTATTGTGACGTATGGACCTCAGACCCACAGTAGAAGCAACACTGCCGCCCCATGTATGAGAGGCTCCTCAAGCAACCAGAACAAAGAGTGGCTGGCGCACAGCCTCACAGTTCTGAACTGGGACCAGTATTTAAACAGACCTTGGTAGAAGCTAGGAAGTCAACTCATGTGCAGTCTCCCGCAGTCCATCTGGAAAAGGGCAGTGTCCAGTCCCAGACCATCCACCCTGCGCAGAAGAACACTGGCCGCCACTCTCCACACCAGATCTGCCAGGCCCGTCAAGTACTTCTGAACAAACTGGAGACCCTGACCTCCTTCCTGCGTCGGCAAAAACAGTAGTCCCTGAGGTAGCCAGTGAAGTCCACCATGATGGCCTGCAAGCGTAAAAGCAACCCTTTGGGGGGGTCCACACAAAACAAACGGTGAACCCCCCTGCCCATGAGCCAACTGCTAGGGCTTCTCTCTTCCCCCAGTTTACCTTAGCAGAGGATAGCCGTTCAAAATCACAGACACTGGACCATGACCAATGGCGAGGGAATACAACATTCCTGCCTTGCACAGCCACAACCCCGACCAACCGTAAAGGGAGCACACAAACCACTGTTAATCTTTAGCATACTCTCAATGTCTCAATATAAAAGCTGGATCATACCAGTAAAGTAGGGCCCAAAACCAAAAGCCCTAAGAGTGTTCCATAAAAAAACATGCTCTACTGGAAGGCCATTAATACCTGGGGCAATGCCACCCTCCATGCTCTGCAACGCAGCATGAAGCTCCTGCACACCCAACGGCCTTTCCAGCTCCTCCATTAACTGCTCAGGGACCTTAGGGAGACCTGCATAAAAGTCCTGGGCAAGTTTACAATTTTCCTCATACTCTCTGAGGTAAAGGTCAGCATAGAACTGAACAGTCCAACGTCGTATGTTGCCAGGGTTGGTCAGCTCCAGCCTCTCCTCAGACCACTGGGAGTGAATGAACCGACTTTGCCCATTTTTCCTCTCCAGGCCAAAGAAAAACTTAAAGGGGGCATCCATCTGCGTTACCTTCTGAAAACGTGAGCGGACCACAGCCCCCTGTGCTCTGATACCCAACAGGTTTGCAGGGGAAGTACTCTTGGACTTTAATACTGCAGCATGACCTTGATCATAAGAAAAGGCCAGGCATTCGTGAATGTCTAAAATATCTAGTTCAAGCTTCCTTATAGAATCGTTGATGTGCTGTGAGACATTTAAAGTATACTGCTGACAAAGTTGTTTGATTTGGACCTTCCCATAATCCTACCACTGACGCAGAGAACTAATACTGCATTTTGTGATCTAAAAGCAGACCAAAAATTTAAAAACGCTTTTCTAAAATCCATATCGCTGATCAAGGAAGTGTTAAAATTAGTGGAAGACCGCTAATGTTAACATTAATGAGCTTGGAAACCACAACGAACTTATTCTGCCTAAATAAAGTAATGATTACGGTATTTATAACTAGCATTTCTCTAGTTACAGTCCCTGCATTGTAAAATATAAGTTAGACATTTGCGAGGAGTGAACATTTAGACATAGAGAAAAAGTATCAAACGCAGCTTGTGCATAAAAGTTAGCTTTTCTTTTACATGTGTGTGAAATCCAATGATGCCAAGTTTGCGTTGCAGACTGTCGTTCAGTCGCAGCATTAACGAGTCACATAATGGATTTAGATCGCTAAATAGTAGGTTTTAGAAGGCAGGCAGCAACTGATGACTGAACATTCCTTAAACGTTGCAACCATTAGGGAACCTTCCCCTAACGTTCCCTAAACGTTCTGTGTTAGTGGGGAAGGCAATGTAGGGACTAATTATTACACACGCACACAAACATTTAGGAGTGACCTTTATCTTGTTTAATGATAATATAAATGATGGTGATAGTAATGTCATCAATATTTTTTGTAATTATTACTGTCAAAAATAATAATATTAGCCTAATAATAATAATAATAATGCTGGTAGTAATAGTTGTGGCAGCAATCATTTTATTTGTATGTTTATGTTACATTTTATGTTATGTTGTTTTTTGTATATCTCACCTGGCTTGTTTACTTTATATTTTGACAGATGGCAAGTGGTGGATGAAGTCAAGTATGGGAGCATTTCACAAAAGGCCCATCAGGTACAGTCACATGCAACATCTGTAAAGCCTCTGTGAGCCAGAGATCTGGCAGCCTCAAATTTAAAAATACATCCAACTTGTGGGCACACCTTAAATCAAAACACAAAGAGATCTACGAGAAGATGCAAAAAGAAGCACAGCCTCAAGTTCCAACCACATCATTGACACAGCCAACCCTAAAACAAGTGCTAGAGAAAACCACAAAATGGACTCTAAATGATCCAAGAACTGAAGAAATTGACAAACTCCTGATGGAGATGATAGCCACTGACATCCTGTCTTTTGCAGTTGTTGAGGGTGCAGGGTTTAAAAGGGTTATGGCCAAGGCAGTGCCCAGATACCCATTAAAGATGATGGATGAGATTTACACAGGAGTTCAACTTCAACTGCTGTCAGTTGAAGATGCAGGAAACAGCATTTCTTTTACCACCGACTGTTGGTCAGGGTCAAATGAGGCACTCATGAGCCTGACAGCTCATTTCATTGACAAGAATTGGAAAAAGGTCCAACTTGTCTTGAACGTGAAATCCTTGTCACAGTCCCACACAGGACAGTACATCGGAGAGACATTTCTGTCCATGCTTGAAGAATGGGAAATTGATGAGGAGCGGGTCATGCTTGTACTCAGGGACAGTGGGGCAAATATGGTGAAAGGCATGCGCCTTGTTGAGATGCCAGACCTGAGCTGCAGTGCTCACATACTGCACCTAGTTATCAATGATGGCCTCAGTTCCCAGAGAGTGGTGGTGGATATTCTGGCAAAGCTGAAGAAAATTGCAACTCACTTCAACCACTCTGTTACGGCACAGCAACGCCTATCTAAAATTCAGGAGGAGCTAGGTGTCCCACAGCATTCGATCATACAGGCAGTACAGACAAGGTGGACCTTGACACTGCACATGTTGGTGAGGATGAATGAACAGAAAAGAGCCATCCCTGTGTATGCTAGTGACCATTCTCATGTCTGTCAGCAGAGGAATGGCCCATTGCATCGAACCTGGCAGAGACCCTTGGACCACTGGAGGAGGTGACACTGGAATTCAGCAGAGAGGACTCATCCACATCCTGCATTCTACCATGTTTAGCAGTGTTACAACGTTTACTGGAGTCAGAGGGACCAACCAGGGGTATCCCACCAGGGGTATTCAAACCACAAGAAAATTCATGCTGGACAGTTTGCAAAAAAGATTTGCAAAAGTTAAAGACGCTAAAGAGGTGGTGCTTGCCTGTGTCCTGGACCCACGCTACAAAGAGCGGCCTTTGGTACCAGAAATTTTGGTAAAAGTGAAAACCTGGCTAAAAGAGGCTATGGAGACCAGTCCACCAGATTCTGCCACGGAAACTCCATCTGAGGAGACCGATCCCAAAAGGCAGAGAACAGAGGACCAAGTACACAGTCTCTTAGACTCGCTGTATGACACTGTGCTCCTTCCATCCACCAGTGAGGCAGTGGAACCAGAGGGGATCATCGAAGAGCTAGGCCGGTACTTCAGAGAGCCTGTCATTGATAGAAAGAGTGGGAATCCATATGATTGGTGGAAACACAACACCCACCGTTTCACCAGACTGTCAGCTTTGGCAAGGTAGTACCTCACCTGTCCACCCTCCTCTGTGGTGAGCGATAGAGTGTTCAGCACCATAGGGAATATTTATGAGGATAGGCGAAGCTCTTTGAAAGGAGAGAATGCAGAGAAACTTTGCTTCTTGTACTACAACCTGCCTCTGCTGGACTGGAGCTATTGAGGATGGACTGATTCAGTACACTACCTCATATACTGTTAGCAATTTATAAGTAGTATAGTTCAAAGTTATATTTATGAAGCCCACCAAGTCTTTTAATACTGGTAACTTTGATTTGTTTGTTGTTGTTATTGTGTTGTTGTTCAAAGGACTTTAAAGTTTCATATCTAAAGTTTCTATTTTTATACATTTTATTTTTAAATTTAATATATTTTGATGTTCCTCTGTTCCGTTGTGACAATAATATTTTAGTGAATACTCATAAATAACTACAAATAACTATTCTTGTACTAAAACCTGCCTCTGCTGGACTGGAGCTATTGAGGATTGACTGATTCAGTACACTACCTCATATAC
>JBBPCY010072713.1:0-10829 GCA_037974405.1 Brachyalestes nurse
TCCAGATGATCAGGCGGTGATCAGTATACTGGTGGTGCTGAATGCTGAGTGGTTGGAACTCCTTTATCTGGGCTCCTCTTAGGCCCTTTGCAGTCTGTTGCAGTAAATAATTTGTTCCCATTTCCTTCATTTATTCTACTCCGTATGCCAAAGATAAGACGGTTTGACAGGCATTAAATGGTAATGATTTACATTACAGTCGACATTACATTACAGTCATGGCCAAAAGTTTTGAGAATTATAAAAGTTAAGACAATTATTAATTTTCACAGTTTGCTGCTTCAGCTTTTTATAAGAGCAATTTGCATGTACTCCAGAATGTTTTGAAGAGTGATCAGATAATTTGTAATTAATTGCAGAGTTCCTCTTTGCCATGACAATGAACTTCTAAAAATGAAATTCTAATAATCTCATTTGCACTGCATTTCAGCCCTGCCACAAAAGGACCTGCTAACATAATTTAAATTATCCTCAATTATCAATTATCTAGGTGAGAGTGGACAAGAAAGAAAAGATGTGGGCGCTACCATGAGTCCTGTCATGCCAACAGTAAAGCATCCTGAGGCCATTCATGTGTGGGGTTGCTTCTCATCCAAGGTTGTGGATCCATGGCCAGGAAATGTTGGGTCCATAGCCAGGAAACTTCCCAGACCCTAATCCGACTGAGAACTTTTGGTCAATCCTCAAGAGGCAGGTGGACAAACAAAAACCCACTATTACTGTATTAAGAATTTCAAAAAGGGTGACAACTCTTATACTAAACTGCAAGGGCAGGCGGCCTGCCAGGCAGAACTAGTCACATGACACTCTCAGACATGCCTAATAACTACTCTTCCAGCCTTTGCCATTCCCAACAAAAATATGAAACTTTTGTATATCCCTCGTACACATACAGAAATTGTCAACCATTAATTCTTTTCTGTTTTCATATACAGACTTTATGGACTGGGGACAAACTAACAACAAAGAGGGACAAAATAACTTCAGTGTGGGTGGATGGAGCCAAAAGTGCTGTAGACTTAATATGTTGACAGTATGGACTGGGGAGTGCTTCATACTCACCCTTCAGCGCCTCCTGGAGGTAGCTCCTTATATAGGTCTGCCTCAGCTGGTCGTCATGGGATGCCTGGTCATCGATCCCTGTTGCTGTGGTGACAATAGAGTGGCTGTCTCCATAGCGATCTCTCACCCAACCAAGGACTCTTCGGAGCCCCCAGGGGATTAGGGCCTGGCCCTTGTTTGAGAAGGTCCAGGTGGGGTCATACGTAAGGGAGTAGCTATGACCATGGATCCTGGTCGAGGGAGTCTTGGACTGCTCTGACTGTGGGCGCACCAGCCGTGTTGTGAAATGATTGAGAGCGATGAAATCTAAAGCTCCTTTGAGCTCAGCCCGCTCAGCCTCTGAGAAACATGAGTTCCAGTGAAAAGCGTTAGGACGAGTACTTTTGTCAGGGTGGTCATCGTCTCTCAGGAAGGGGTCGAGGAAACGTCCAAGCTCAATCAACATGAAGTGCTGAACAGCATCTCTGTGTGAGCTCACAAAGGGATTGGCTGGTTCCACCCAATCGGCGTGCACTGCAAAGCTCACCGCTCCCCCCTGGTGTTGGCGAAAGTGTGTGCGGTAAACGTTCCAAGCGCGAGCGTGGGCTAGCAGCAGGTTACGGAACACCCGTTCTTGGTCCTGTGCACTCCCATTATAAGCCTCCATCAGTCGGTTTGGCTCATTAATAGTGACCCAGATTCGCACCATTGGCCCAAACTCGCGATAACAAAACGAGGTGTAGTTGACAAAAGCCTCCACCATGTTTGTATTCATCCACCCACCACTGGCATGCCAAGACCTGGGCAAGCCTAGAGTGGGAGACCGGAGGCTCGGCTGGTAGAGTGTGATGGCTGCCTGGATGCCCTTCCTTTGGAGTTCCGACAGCATGCAGCGGTAATACCGCACCGACTCCCAGTCCGCTGACAAGACATCACCTTCTGGGAAGAGCTGGGACCAGTCCAGGCCGAAGCGGTAATGTGATGCCCCTGTGATCTCTAGTAGGCGGATTTGACGCTGGATAGCCAGAAAGTCGCTGCACTGTGAGCCACGTGTCCGAAGTCTAACACCAACGACGGGACGGAGGGTTCCATCACCGCTGAAGTTCCAGCGATACAGTAGAGGATCGGTGAACTGAGGGGAAAAGGGCCGTAGATGTACCTGCAATATGTTAGACGGACACAAACAAATCAGACTTCAATTGTGCCCCTAAGACAGAGGCTCCAGGGCTAGCCAGGAGCACTCCCACCGTGCAAACCTGATCCAAAAAATTAGCTAAGATTTTCTTTATCAAATTTACACTGCTTTCCATTTTCCTTACATGTTATTTGATCAGCAAACGTATGATTCGTTCCTCTTTAGTTTGGAACCTGTTGTGAGGCTAACTCAATTGTTCTTATTCTTTTCCATAAAAATATGAAACCTTTCTATTCCTGCTCAAACTCCACCCGCATATTTGTTAACCCTTTACTGCATTAATTCTAAAAAAAAATAGTTTTAAAGTTTTTTAAAACTGAAAATTAATAGATATATGACATGATTTCGGAGTTGCCATGTGGCAACAGCTGGAACACAGGAACTGTCATCTACAATGCATGCAATGAGTTATCCATCCTGTTACAGGACACAGCAATGTTCACCATCCAGACATGTGCATCACTTCCGAATATGTTTAAAAGTGTTTAAAGAAAACTCTCTCCTGTAATAATTATATTCTACTGTTTTATATGAATCCAAAAATCCCAGTGAATTTGTAACAGAGAAATTGTGAGCTGCCACTGACTGAATTTACACTGTTTTTCCTGAAGTTGTTGTAAAATTTGTAATATTTTGAGTTAATTGTAATGTTGTAGTCAGGCAACACAAACACATTGTTGCCATATGGCAGTGGCAAGCGGTAAACGGTTACGGTTGTACAGATTCATTGATGTGGTTTACAACAGCGTTTCTCAAACTTGCCCCAGTCATGTCAGGTTTTGGGACTGCAAGGCCCTACATAGGGCGATGCCTCAATACTTACATACACTTTTAAGATAAACATATAGGCCTACCAGAAACATAGGACCTGAAACTGAGAAAACCTAGAGACTCATGACTAGGTCTAATGTTCGATCACTAGGGTTAAGACAAAGGCTGAGGGTTAAAACTGAGATTAGCTTTGCAGTAAAAAGTTATGGTCAGGAATAGGGTAAAGGTTAAGGTTAGGACTGGGCTGAGGGTGAGGTTTAGGGATGGGGCCAAGATAGGAGTTAGGACCAGATACGGGCCTAAACTTACCAGGATTCTAGAAAATAACTGCTTTAAAATTCAAGTGCTCAAAATTAAAAAAAAAAAGTCCATCCATATTTAATTCAATTGTCATCCTGAACCTGTAACAGGATAGGTTGGGGGTTAATACATAAGTAAAAAAAAAAAACAACTCAATAAAAAACATTACGGATGTTGTTTCTGAATGAGTTTCTGAATTAGGGGTCCAGGTATTCACTTTAGTAATTCATTTAAATTGTGTCCTGCATCTTTGTTTCCCCTTCCAGGTTCCAGGTCTTGGATTCTAAACTTGCAGTTGTCAAGTTGCTTAACCCATGTGTCTTAAAATGATTCACCAGGTGAGTGTTTTTTTCACCTTTAGTGAAATCCTGTATGTGCTGTCCTCTAATTTTAGGAATGCTGGTGTTGTTTCCAATGGCTGCTTGTAGCAGTGAGCTTTAGTTCTTTCTTACAGCTCACAGTAGGTCATACTGTGTCCTAAAACACACGTGAAACCTTAATGATGAGCTCTGTGCAGTTTAAAAAGAGGTTTCAATTTGTGCTATTTGGGTGACTACTGAGTTCCAGTTTGGTAGCAACACTACCAACTTAAGCAAAATTTAGACTAAAACGTGTCTTTAGGTACAGACTACATTTACATTAGAATTTTTATTTGAGAAGTTGAAGTGGGTGACTGTTCAGTGCTCCAGGCTGTGCAATACACAACTCTTCCCTTTCCCCCGTCGCCCTCCCTGCACTCACCTGCAGGGTAAAGTCTGCCACTCCGAACTGGAAGTCACAGGGAAACCGACCAGCGATCCTCTGGTCTGTCTCATTTCTAGGAAAGCCGTTGTCTTTGATGACCTGCCTGTAATACTGCGCTGTTGTCTTCGGGATCCTGGTACGTTGAGGTTGACCGAAGTCTATATAGAAGAGCCCTCTTCTCAGGCTGTACCCATTGTTCCACTCAAACCCATCCACCAGAGACCAAGCTGTGTAGCCAAACACCTTTACGTGGTCAACAACCACAGCTGGAGGATACACAGGGAGTTTAACTTTAGCAGACGTCGATATGATGCGCAAAGACAGGTCATGTTCATGTTCTCACAACTCACCTTGAAGTACTTGGTTGATGAACCTTTTCATGAGGTACAGGGCCACCGTGTCCTCCACTTCTATGGAGGCATCAGAGAACCAGCCGCTCTCTGCCACCAGCACCTGCGGATCCCTGTACTCCTGCCGAACCCATGCCAGAACCTTTCTCAGGTTCAGTGTCCCTGACTGGCCAAAACTGGACGTGCCGCGAACCGCTCGGACCGTATCAGGCCCGAACGCCAGGGAGAAGAAGTCGGCAGTGCCGCGCACCCAGAGTTTCTCCTCTGGGCTGAACTCTGGGATGAGGCCTTGGCGTGACGCGCGCAGGGACTCCGGGTAGTCCCCGCTTCCGTGAATGGGCCCTGCAAACCAGCCAATCACAGCCTCCATAGACTTCTGGCAGAACTCCACGTTGACTGCTGTGGCCTGTCCCTTGAAAGGCTCCACCCAGTGGGAGCCAAGTGTGATGGATACCTGGCCACGCTGGCGGGGACGGAACCACTTGTCATATATGTGCCAGGATTCTGCATGAGCCTGTAAATGTAAAGGTAAATAAAAAGTAAATAAAAGGTAAATAAAACTTTCCCTGTGGGCCACAGCATGTTGGTACAAAGGCATTTCCCATTGCAACCTTACAATTCCAAGCCGGGGGGTTGACTATGACAGCAGCTGCACTTTAAGCTTGTTATTATGCAACAATAAATGACTTTGTAGATTTCTGGCAACATGTAGAAAATCATTAATCTTCCTGCAGTCTGCTACAATGTAAAAAGCAATTGAGACTTTATATGTGATAAACGTTTAGGTTGAGGAACATGTTCAGAAAACATATAGAATCTGTATTTTTGTAGCTGTTTTAGTAACTAATTCCACCTCCGTGAGCTCAAAACATACTCAAGGTACTCTCTTGTTTAAGTCAAAGGGGAATGCCAGTGAGTTTTCAAAACTTAAACGTGAAGTTACAATGCTCCATTCGGGAGAAACTCATAGTCAGAACTGTTCACAGTGGTGGTGAATGGAATCAGACATCTGTCCCCAAAAGCTCCCTCAGAAATTACCTGATGCCTAGGACATTGTTTTACAGTTAGGAGAAGTTTAGGACTAAAATTGTATTTTCTAAAAGCTATTCAGGCAAAGCAGTACCCAAAAACACAGATTTACCTATTTTACTTGAGTAATACTGAAGGTTCATGGATTGTAAATGAATGGGCTATATATGTATTTGTAGACATTGATGCATCTGATTCTATTCACCACCACTGTGCAGAAAGTCCATACTGTATTCTACAACCATTGGCTGTTTACATCTAAGCATGGAGCAGAACTGGAATTCCCCTTTTAAACACTATGCTTTTTTTTTTTTTTACATTTCTCCTCAATGCTCAAAAGAGGAACTACTCTAAAAACCTCCTTCCTCAGTTTTTCTTCAGTATTTTGAATTCAAAACTTTCACTCCCTTTATCTTTAACTTTTTGTATTTGGAGATATTTTAAAGCAGCGTTTGAAAATGCCTATATTTAATAATAATATTTAGATATCGACTGACTGATCATTTGTCTGTAAACACTCTGACACACCAAGGACTCGGCTTGTGATGAGCTGGCCTATGAAGTGCTGTTCAAAGTTCACATCCCTGAAGCATTGTTATCTCTGAGAGGCATGTCAATGAACAGCATCAGAAGGGCCAACCACTTTTTATTCTGCACCAGTTCCCCCAAACATCCAGCCAAGAGAAATGAACCTTGCCATTCACCTCTGACCTTGTGCCCTGGCACTCACCCTGATGAGGTTGTGTGCTACCATGAAGGGGTCGGCAGGGTCGCCGGGCACCCCTGGGGCATGAGCCCCAGTCCCGTATCCCAGGAGCGCAACAAGGAGCGGGTTATGCATTGTGATCCAGTATTGGACGTCTTTGCCGAATGTTGCAAAACAGAAAGTGGCATAATCGGTGAAGACTCGCACCATCGCCGGGCTCCTCCAGCCACCCAGACGCTCCTGCAAAGTTTGGGGCAAATCCCAGTGGAACAGGGTCACCACAGGCTCCAAGCCCAGCTCCCTCAACCTGCTGATTAGACGCTGGTAGTGTTCCACCCCGGCAGGGTTTGGGGTTCCCGTGGCATTCCCGTCTGGGAAAAGCCGAGGCCAGGACAGTGAGAAAGCATAAAAGTTCACTCCGAGATACTGAGCCGACGCTATGTCCTGCTCCCAGAGGGCGTAACTGTCACTGGCTGTGTCCGCTGTTGCCAGGCCTGTCCTGTTCCCCGTTCCATGGAAACTGTGGGTAAAGTGGTCCCAAACGGATGCCCCTTTCCCGTCCCGATCCCAAGCGCCTTCTGTCTGGAGTGCCGATGTTCCGACGCCCCACAGGAAACTCTGGGGAAACGTTCCGGACAGAAAGTTGCTGTGGTTCAGTGGTCGCTGCCAAAGGCTCCTCCCGTCCCCTGACACATACTCCACTCCGTCCCACACACAGCTTGTCAGGAGAAGGAGGGACGGATGGAGAGAGAGGAACGAGTAAGACGAGAGAATGTGGGTCATCTTGATGGAGGTTAACCGTCACTTCGGATACAGAGTACAAGGAAGACCAGGGTCAGAACCTGGACTCATCCTGAACCACACCAGGGGGCTGGGAGCGGAAAAAATACAGGATTCTGGGAGGAAGAGAAGGTCTGATCTGATTGTGTTACCTGTCTGAATTGCCCCAGGACACTCTCTCCCTCCCTCCCTCCCTCAAACACATGTAACCACTCAGACGCTCACTGATGTCAGGAAGGAGGACCTCTGATCAATGATTAACATGAACTCTAATCCTCTCACACAGCTATCATTCCCCTCTTCCTCGCACTCCCTCCCCCTCCCATCTCTTTGAGAAGGTGACGGACTAAGGGATAAAGAAAGAGAACGAGAGAGAGAGGAGGGGGAGAGAGTGGGGCAGATAGAGAATGCATGGTTATAAACTAATAACTGTACCCTTATAAACTGATGAGTATTTTAATCAGAGATGAATCATTTCCAACTTGCAGCTCCTTGGAACGAGAGGAGAGACTGATGATGAAAAGTGCAGATTCTAAACTCTTCATCCAGTTCTCATTTGTGCTTCTAAGTAGAAAAGGAGTTTATTATGTTTAGAATTTAACTTAAAAATGTTTTAAAAGCTTTATACAAAGGTTTAACCCAATAGTGCCCTCAAGAAAGGAGCTTCTAACTACTTCACCTAGTTCCATAAAGCATCATGCTTCAGCTCCTCTGAGCCCACCATTTTTTAAAAAGAGGAACACCTTAAAGGGATCCACCAGGTGTGGAGAGCTGAAGAAACCCAAGAGGAGCCTGGAATGTCAGTATATCCAATGCAAAGAGACCAATTACATTAGTGTAATTACATAATTACAGATTACCTACGAAATGTGAGATTACCTACATACAGAAACTCTGTACTATAGCCTTTATACAACAGTTCTACACAACAACAAATTAAAAGTGAAACAAAGAAGCACCAAACATTGTATCTATCCTGCTTTAATATTTTTTCCGCCACAAAAGTAGTGTCTGTGTAATAATAAGACCACAAAACTGGGGGATGAGTCTGAGAACCCCCCAGAAAAAGCTTCTCTAGTCTAGACTTGCATACTACCGCCCTGCTGAATACTAAAGCAGAACATTTGTAATGTTTTTTCCCACGTCATTGAAATTTAAAAGTAAAAAAAAAACGGTCACAAATAGCATAATGGCCAGATAGCTTCTCACCCAGACTGCGCTGTCAGAACGAACTGTAGTACCATTTTTTTAGGAATCAGTAAAATGACAGTGCTGTACATCTTCAGTCTGTTGTGAAGGAAACCCTCTGAAATTGTTCTTACTGTAGTCAATCAAGGCTTCAGCCACTTAAATGGGCATTTCATCAAAACTAAAAAATGTTGCTGTGTGTGTCGTAGACGTGCCCACTCTCCTCCTACAGTGATGGCAGAGCAATCTGTGGTTTATAAGACTTGGAAAACTCCCTTCTGATGATGCATCTTGACAGCGGTAGGAGCTTTTGAGGCTTTTTTTTTTGTTTGAATACACAAGGAAGTCAGAAAGCTAACACTACTGCTGGGAAGCCGTGGAAATATCAGTGGAATTCTTAATTGCGATGGGGAGAAGGGTTTATTTTCTTGTGATTTATTTATGTAATGCTTGGTCGCATTGAGAAACATAACTTCTGCAAGGCTGGAGTGTGCACCGCTGTGCTTCAAGTACGACAAAGAACACATTGGTACTTTTGGGCCAGGAGGCCCCTTCGACAGATAAAAGGCCAGAAAACACGTTCTAAATTTGATTCTGCCTTGCTCCAGCTGTCCGCAATATCCAGAAGCAATTATACTTCTGTTTGGTGCCCCAGGGTGAACAACAAAACATTCATAAAATGACTGCTGTATGGCATGGAGTCAGCCACGGCAATCTAATTACAGTGAGGTTGATCAGATTTCTCTAGCCAAGGTGATGATGACCTCATCTGTTTGCACCTCAGGAACCGGACATAGTGGTAATTCTGGACACAGCTAGACATCGTCAGGAGGGCTTGATTAAATCAGATTGATGCTCAACCACGGACAGTACAACAGACAGAGAAAACAACAGTGAAGCCCTTTGGAGAACAGTGGATTTGTTCCTTTCAGAGACAAAGAGATCTGCACATTCTAACATTTCTTAGTCATGGTTCAGGCTCTCAGTCCGTGAGCTTCGCTGGGCTGTTGGCAGTGTTTACCATGGTATCTAGGGAGTGTGAAGGAGAACATAGAGTTTAATTTCATCAACATCCTCTAAACAGAAACACGGATCCCAGGATCACAATTAAATCTGACGCAGACCCCTCTTGAATGCATCTGGGCTTTTAACATCTGTGTTTGCGTCCATTCAGGTCAGAGCAAGAAATGAAACATGCACAGGTCTCTATTTAATTAAATGATCAAACAGACCATGACCCAGTTTTCCTGTTACGTTGCTCATGTACCTTGTTACTATGGACCAACCATTGTGAATTGGGTAAAGCTTCCTGTGCTTGATCAGTTCACAAAGAAGATCAAAGAGAATCACAAATTTTCACCCCAACCCAGGACTCTCCCCAAAACATGAGGCCCAATCACAGATGGCTGAGGCGATTAAATTTCATGGTATAAAGGTCTCAAGTTCTCACTGTCTTTGGTTTTCAGCTTCTTGGTACTGTTTTAGCTTCTTGGCTCCTCAGTGGTGGAATGTAGCTCCCCCTGAACTCCACACCCTCAGTCCTTACTGTGCATTAGGTGTTTATTTAAGGGGGCACTCCCCCTGCTGGCCGTGGTTCACATTGATCCTTTGGTGCACTTATGTCCTCATATCCCTCTCTGTTTTATCCTTTTGGTTAGGTGAGCTGCCAGACAACTGTGTGCATTTTGTACCTTCAGATACTGAAGGCTGAAAACCTCCTGGGTTTATCAACAGTGAGATGGTGGTGCGCTAGGACGCAGTCGCTACTTGGGAGCAAACGTTATGTTGTTAACTTATTTACGTTTAGTATTCTGCTGCAACTTCTTCTGCAAGAAATTAAGCTCGTGTTTGATCTATAAAGCGTGGCTGGACGGACGAAGACACAGTGGAAAACCTACGTCACAGGCATTAATGCTAGGCTAAAAGCTAACCCTAGCCAGGTCTTCCCATTGTTTTTTCTGTCAAATGTATGCTCCATTGACAACAAAATTAAAGAATTACAGAAAGCCTGACTAAACAAGTGGGTTTTCAGAATGCTGTTCATAGACTTCGGTTCAGTGTTTAGCACCATCAGACTGGTAGGAAAACTTCTAGGGATGATCAGTTTGTAACTGGTTCCTTGCTTCCCTAATTAACAGGCCTCAGTTTGTTAGTATTGGAACCAGCACCTCCAGGACCGTCAGCCAGAGCACTGTTCACCCGCTGATGCACAACTGTGCTGCCCAGTTCAGCACAAACCTCATCGTCAAGTTTCCCGATGACACAACAGTGGTGGGGCTCATAATGAACAACGAGGGGTTCGCATACAGAAAGGAGGTCAGACAGCTAGCGGACTGTTGTCGAGACAACAAGGAGATGGTTTTCGACTTCAGGAGGAACTCCGTCCCGTACACCTCACTTCACATAAACAACTTAAAGTCAGCAGCAAGTTCTTTATGGACAACGTCAGCTGGACATTCAACACCACCACCATCATCATCAAACAAAGCAGCAGCGCCTCTGCAGAGACTGCGTAAGGCCCGCCTTCCCCTTCCATCCTCACCACCTTCTACCGGAAGACCACCGAATGCATCCACTGCAGCTTCATCACTTCCTGGTTTGGCAACATCGGCGACCGTAAGCCCCTTCTGTGGATGGTGAGGAAGATAACACAGGTCAACAGGTCAAAATCATCAGAGATAAGTTTATGTGGGTTTTATAGTGTTTTTCATGCTGATTTCAAATC
>JBBPCY010072714.1:0-10828 GCA_037974405.1 Brachyalestes nurse
CACACACACACACACACACACACACACACACACACACACACACACACACACACACACACCCAAACCCCACATCTATTGCTCAGCTGTGAAGCCCTAGCCCAAGTATAAGGTTGTCCAGTGTTACTGTTTTCAGTAACAGTTTATTTCACCCTCATCTGCCAGGGCTGTCTTAAACTGACATAAGCTGTCATAAATTGTCATAAAAATCTTTACAAGCTTCAGATACAACATGGAACGTCTTTTACAAACTTCAGGTGTCCATGTTTGATCTAGGTGTGTTTTCCTTGTTTTTGACCTAATACTCTCTATTAGTCATGGTTGGCCACTGGACATGATAATATATATTATTATACTATTATTACATTGTAATATGATATTATTATGTAGCCTTTTCATGTCCTGTGCATGTCCATAACTTTGTCCTTACTTGGCCCTGCCACATAACAATGACATGACCATGACATAATTTTGTACTGTACTGCTGATATAGTATTTTATTCTATTCTGTTGTTTTCTTAATTTTTGCTGCTCTTAACTTTGTACTCTCCATTTTCTGCCGTGACAAAGCAAATTTCCTACTTGTGGGACTAATAAAGGTTTATCTTATCTTATCTTATCTTATCTTATGTTATCTTACCTCTTATCTTATAAATATCTCACAGCAGATGTCATATTATCATTGTCAGACCAACAGAACAAAAAGAAATGGTCCAAAGAGTATTGGTTAAATTAATGTACAATACTGTAAAGTTATTTTTTACTGGAGATATGAGGTTTTGTTCCACATGCTGTCATGCGTTGCTGTAACAGATTTTCATGATGCCCTTACAAATAATTGATGTTTTGACATTAAACTAGCCTGTAACTAAACTGTCTTGAAGCCCTTTTGCAGTTTTTTATCGTCATAAACAGCCATAAACTGTTATAGGTTGTCATAATCTGTCATAAACTGTCAGAAGCTGTCATGAAGAGACAACATGGAACGTCTTTTACAAATTTCAAATCTAGAACAACCAAAAATGTTCTTTTGACATGCTGATGGCTAAACGCTTAAATATTACTTGTTACATTGGTGTGCTTTTCTTTTTTCTAGTCTCTCATAATCATGGTTTGCCACTGGATAGGACAACATATACTATTAGAATGTTATTACAAGTTTATTTCTATTGAACATTATCATACACTGAGCACATCCAATGTGCTTTACAGAGAAAAAAGCATAAAAAGGTAAATTAAGCAATAAAAGCAAACAAAATAATAGAGAATAAAAGTAGGATTTAAGATTATTAAAATAAGTTACAGATAAATAAAGCATTATACAAGAAAACACATAAAAGTGTATACTTTTTGTGCAAATTTCACTGGTTAACTGAAGGCAAGGCTATTTTTGAGCTACTTTTTAAGAATGAGTTCCATGGTGTGCTGGTTCCAGCAGGGGCAGCAAAAAAACTAAGTACCATTTCACCCTGTTTGGTTTCAGATCTGGGCTCCATTAGCTGACTAGATCTAAGAAACCTTCTAGGATCATATTCATCCAGTTTCATTTTAAATCAATCACAGCACTAAAACCAGTGTCACCTGTAATCCAGGCAAATTTAAGGACTTTGGAGGTGGTTGAACACTTATGCAAAGCATGGTGGATATGAAAACACGACTGGAAATCAGTTAGATGGTGTGGCCAGAAATAAAGGTATAAAATGTACATGTTTACACACAAACTTCAGAAATTTCAGCCTCTATGGCTTCAGATTCAAGCACACTGAGTTCATCTGTCCCTCCCAATAACAAGGAGCCAGTCTGCAAAACCTCACACTCCAAAGTGTGTATGTAAACTCAGGCTGTCCAGGAATCCTGCAGTGTGTGTTTGTGTGTGTGTGTGTGTGTGTGTGTGTGTGTGTGTGTAGGCTCCTCTAAGGGTGGGTCAGCCACAGCACAACCCTTTGCACCAACTGGTTTGTCTGCAGGCCCAAACAACTCTCGTCCTTTTTCCTCCTATTGTAGGCAACTCCAGTTGTTCCCAGTGTAACACATCTACATGCACAAAAATGATTTATTTATGTTTGTTAGACAAAAAAGGAGGGCCAGTGACATCATTCGTGGGGAATGTTCCCATAGCAGGGTCTTTCTGCTGGTTCTTATTAGCTGCGGACGTGGTGGTACGAGGAAGGGCTACGGCGCTGATGCGGCTGGTGATGCCTCCCAGAAGGTGTTTTATTCACTAGCATGGAAAAACACATAATAGTAGAATGATCTGAGAACACATTGAACCAACTGCATATCTCCATTTGTCCAGCAATGGAAAAACATATTGACTGATAAAAACAGCACTCATTTCTCCATATGTTGCTTTCAAAGATCCAGACTTTCTTGTATTTTTAATGTAGTCTTGAGGAACAGTTCTTCAGGCTTCCTGAAGGACTTTCAAAGGCTCTTATTTTTAGTCCAGTCCCTGAACCTGACCAGTTTCAGAGGAAGGTTTTTGTTGGTTAAGACACACAGTGACCTACATTTTAATCATTCAAGCAGAACAAAGCTCACCTAACGTAATGTCTGAATCAGTGAAGAAACAGGTGCAGCTGATTCCAGATGATCAGGCGGTGATAAGTACACTGGTGGTGCTGAGTGCTGAGTGGCTGGAACACGTCTATCTAGTCACCTTGTATCTTTAGACAATTTGTAGCCTGTCACAGTAAAACATTTGTTCAACTTTCTTTCTTTTATTCTACTGAAGAATATGCTAGAAAAATATAAATAAGCTGTCATTCTTCATGAATATCACTGAATAACCCACTGAAACAAGTGAAGAAATCGGATGGAAAGAGCAGATTATAAACTTGCAATCCATACCACATTTATGTCTGAGTAGAAGAGGAGATATTTTATTATGATGTAAACCCAATGAGTGAGGTCTAGACCATGTGTTTCTGGTTATTTTTTTTACAAAAAATCTGACATACTGACTCAAAAGCTGTGGCTACAGAATGTAAATGTAATTCACGGTGTAATTAAATATGGAATTACATATCAATAGTATGACAAAAAGCAGTAAGTCTTGACAGCTAAGGCTGCACCAGGCTCCTGTTTCCTTCAGCTCTCAGTCATTAATGAGCGAACCTGCTGCCTAACCCCTCTCAGGAAGGGCTGATCCTTTCAGATCGGGTTGCTGACGGAGGCCTCTGCTTTCACAAAGCTGCTTCTTGGATCAGGTTTCTGTCTCCCAGACAAAAAAAGGAACTCAAAGTGAACACACCTCATCACAAGTGTGCTTTTGGCAGCTGACACTCTGCCTGGCCTCTATCACCCAAAAACAGTAATGCAAAGAATTTACTTAATTTACATGTTTGTTTTGTAGGCCACAAAAAACACGCCCCTTATACTACAGCAAACACACTTACATGAACAGCTGTTAGTAGACTAAAGGCTATTTTTCACAGGTTTACAGGAACCGTGCAGTACCTAAAATGTACTGTGATGGTACGGACGTTTTAGCATGTTCCGATTTTCCAGTGTATCTCAGCCCAGTTTCTGATGTATAATTCTCTCCCCACAGTTTATGACCAGTCGTCGTCCCAAAACCGTGTCCATGGAACCAGCAGAAAGGAGAACTGTGAGGATTTGACTCCATTTAGCCATGAGAGCATTATTGAGGTGGAGATTAAAACACTTCAAAACACTGACTTGTGTTAATTAAGACAATAATCGCTCATTTCGACATGATCTAATAACCAATACAGTCCCTGTTTGAATAATTTGAATCAGTCCTGAAAAACCTTTTATTCCCAGGCTTGGTTAGATGACGCCTTTGTGTTTGGACAGCGGCTCATCCGGTGCCGTCATCTCCACAGGTGGAACTTTTTTTTCATACACTTAATTTGAAAAAAAAAAAACAATAGATCCAGAGTTGACGCAGTGTGTCCCACTTGATCTATGACCTTTCCCCGGAGTCCAGAGAGACAATAGAAAGCCCAGGGTGAGGTCCACCCAGCACGGAGATGGGTTTCTGCAGCAGGAGCTGGACGTAGGGTGGGGTGGGAAAAGGGCTGGCCGTGCTATTCCAGCGAGCTTTCTGTCCAAACATGAGGCCACATGGCTGATTTCGAAGCTCTTAGCGATTGTGGGGCGTGAGCTAGACAAAGAGGCTACTGTGGAACACATGCCAGAGAAACCCGTATTGAGAAATTGGAATAGCCCAGCACAAAGCCAGATATGGTGCAAGAGATTCAGGAGGGCAAACACGCCACAGATCCTGCTAGAAGTGTCAGCCAGAGGAGAAGGATGAGGAATTTCAGCCGAGTTTGAACAACCGCCAGCTCTTCTGGCCTCTCAGGCTGGGAGGAACCATGGGTGCCTGGAGTTGAATATACAGGACAGATGTCAAGCCTGACAACTGGCACAGGGCTGTGCATCCTCCCATCATTTTTATGCATAAATCTTTAACTCTGAGAATTCAGTGTATTAGTAAAATCTAATCCAATCTTTTTCAACAAATAAAAAAATCTAAAAGCAACATTTGCTCTCCCACATGCTCACCGTTTGCTGCTCTTTCACTCAGCGGTCGCTCTCTGGACCCCCTCCCTCTGTAGGTTTTCCCCAATCACTTGTAGGTGGAGACTATCCTGAAAGCTCTCCTGGATTCAAAGATTTTGTGTTGTTGTTTCAAAGACCTAAAATAAAAGAAATTTAGCCATTTTTGTTCTTTATGGGCATTTGGGCGTAACACCATTTTAAAAACCCCAGTAGTCGTTTATATTATCATGTATTTAAAATTATTATAACTTTGGTTCTGCGTGGTGTAGCAATGCCAAACAAAGCTCAGCATGATATCTGACACCTTGAGCATCAACACAAACTTGGGAAACTGTTTTGCCAAATTACAATTTACCATTTGTAAATTCTAAGAGTTTAAGGGCACATAGACAGAAAAATCAGTTTATCTCAGCTTCATTTTAGTGAGAGTTTGATGAACAGTATTACAATTTCCATAAATGGAAAACTAATCAGACTGTTTTTGTGATATCACAAAACAAACAAAAACATTCCTCTGAAACTGGTCAGGTTCAGGGACTGGACAGAAAACGAGTCACTGAAAGTCCGTTGAAAGCCTGAAAAACTGTTCCTCAAGACTACATTAAAATGTAGGCTCTTTGGAAGCAAAATATGAAGAAATGATGAGTGGTTTAAAACTTTTGCACAGTACTGTATATTCACAGTAATGGAAAAAGCCTGTTCAGTTCTAAGAGAAATTGGAAATTTGTCCTGTCAAAATGAATTAAGGCTGTTTTTGGGGTGTACATTTACCCGAACATAAGTTAGCTTTAGGAGAAAAATAAATAAAACAGGAAAAAGGCAGGATGTGGGCTATTTAAGATGAAGAACTTCTTAAAGTTTTAAACTTAATGCATGCATTCCAAGTTATTTATCATGAAATGTTCACACAAATTTCATTACTGTCATGGTGAATGGAACCGGACGTCTCCAAAACAAACACAGCCATTTTTTTCATCTTTAACCCCCAGTGAAGCTTCATGTGTCTTTGACTGTTCTTATGAATGCTAATGTTGGTAAAATTATTGGCAAATCTGAACTAAATCAGTTTTCATGCCTCACGATGCCCTGCATGTATCCCTCCACCATGAATGGGTTTAGTTCTAGGCCAAAAGCTTCTCAAGACTCAATGTTTCAGGCATCAGGGGGTCCAATCATGACCCTTTCATGAAATAACTTTCTGTGAGGGAGCTTTTACCAGCTGACATCTGTTCCATTCACCACCACTGTGAGCAGTTCTGTTTTGTCTTAATGAATTAGGTACAAATTCCCCTTTGTTTTAACAGGATATGCTACAGTGCACTCCTGCATTGAGAAAAGATACGAAGCTGTTACTGGAGGTAAAACTGGACTGACCTGCTCCCTGAACATGAGGGCACTAATGTTAGCGCACTGACCTGGGAGTGGTCACTATGGAAACGTGAGAACATCTGACAGGCTTTGAGTATCAAATCTCACAAGACTGATATTCATTCCCTGGATAATGCCAGAGCCTGCTATGGGTCCTCCTAGTGCCCAGCTGTTCTTTCACTAATAGCACTATGTGTCCAGGGCCTACTTCTGGAGGACACACAGTATTGTGCCACTCCTCATTTCCTCATATGTTGCTTCCAAAGAGCCAGAATTTCTTGTATTTTTGATGTAGTCTTGAGGAACAGTTCTCCAGACTTTCAAAGACTCTAATTTTCAGTTCAGTTCCTGAACCTGAACCCTGGATTATTCAAGCAAAACAAATCACATCTAACTGAACCAGTGAAGGAACAGCTGCAAATGTTTCCAAATGCTGAGTGGTTGGAACTCCTTTACCTTGACACCTTGTATCTTTAGGTACTTTGCAGCCTGTCGCTGTTAAACTAAAATTTGCTCCCATTTCTTTCATTTAATCTACTCAATATGACAAAAGATAAGACAGTTTGACAGACATGTTTTTTGCACCAGTGAGGTGATTCAAAGCAAAATCTAAAGAAATGAGAAGGGCTCAAGACTTTTGTACAGTACTGTACACATAACTCCAGTTTCTCACATTGTCACATATACTTTACATTAAAATACAGAATTAAAATAGCTTTAAACAGCTTCCTAGGCTCCACAGAAGAACCACATTCCCCACCCTGGTCTTGGGCTGCATATTTTGGTGTTTTCCTGCTCCAGCACACCCATTTCAGCCTTGGGAAAATGTATAATTAACTGATTGGATCAGGTGTATTGGAAGCAGGAAAATCCCTAAAATGTTCTTTACAGTGGGAACCTATGCCCTAGGGAACTTTCTGTACATTGTAAATAAGATGTGAAAGTGTGAAGAACTATTCAACCCTTAGAACTTTTTCCCACCCGATTGTGGACAGAGAGCATCCAGAAAGTTCTTCTGGTCTTGTGTTTTCTTGCATTTGTTTCTAAGACCTAAACTAAATAGCGTTTGGTACTTTGCGTGTGACACTATTTTAAAACCCCCATTAGCAGTTACAATTACGTGCTTTTTACACCTTGTCAACAGAAACCGGGGGAACTTATATATTATGTTTTGCTGTATGACAACAGTTTTCCATTTGTTGTGCTTCCAGCACGGATTTGTGCCGCTCGCGTTGTAAGTGATGCAACCTCAGGTAACAGGCGGTCAGTGCTCCTCCCTGTTATTTGATCATGCTGGTCCATAAATAATGACTGCAGTGTCATCTTATTCTTTGCTCCAGTGTCCTCTTACCTTTCAAATGAGTGACATTTGCTGGCTTGCAGTAAAAAGGACAACAACTGGGGTGTTGAATACATGGGTCCATCTGCTCCAGAGACACAAAGACACAGAAACTAACCAAACAAAGACAAACCAGAATAAGTAACGTGTGGATAATTGAGCACCACAGGTGTATTCACTCTATGAGGTGCACTGAAGAACATACTGGGACAAAGCTTTGTATCTCCAAAGATGTAACTATACAGGAGAGCCCAAAAGCATGACTTTCAATGGAAATAAATGCAGCAGTTATTCATTTACAGAGTTTCTGATGTTCAGTTCAAAGACAAGTGGGTATTTTCAAATAACATCAAAATTAAAAACGACAAAAACTGAGGGGTTTTGCTCCAACACTGAGGACATAAAATAATAAGTCCAAAACTAACCTGAGTAGAAGAACTACAAGTAAGAGAACATGTTTCATGAAGCACAACATTCTGCTGAAATAAGGGGGACTTAGAGGGACAGTTTGACGAAGGATTTGGGTTTGCATGGTTTTCCCACTTGCTCTGGATGTGGTCGGTCATCCAGGACATGTTTGGAGTCCAATTTTTGCCTTTTTTGGCCAGATTTGGGCTGAAGAACTGCAATGGAACTCCTCACTGCATCCAGTATCTATCAGCACGATAAAAGTAGAGTGTTGGGCTCTGTTCTTCTCTTTTATGTGCACATTTGGTCAAAAATTAAATGCTAACCATCTTCATAACAATGACACAAACAGCAATTACTAACTCAATACTACTGACTTAAATGTAATGGAGTAAAAAACAGATTTCAAATATAATCAGAGTATAAGTGGTATTTTGTGAAAATACTCCAGATGCACATGGGGGCTCTCAGGTGTTGGCCCCATCATTGGGAGATCAAGTGTTCGAGCCCCAGTGGTGCCACAGCGATCTGGGAGTCCAAGACAGCACACTTGGTTTCACTCTTTTTTTTCCCTCTCCCCCATTAGTCAGAGTGATACCAGTCAGCATAGGCATCTGTTAGCTGATGGAAAGGATAGGCTTTTAGCATTCTCCTCCAAATGTGTTGAGTCATCCACTGATGTTTTAGCCGCAGTTTGAGAACATGTGCAGCTTCAGAGGAACCACATGCTGGTCTTCACTATCCCAGTGTTGTGGAACTGGACTAAATTATGTGGAACCAGACTAAATTGGGCAGAAAATTGGGTGAATAAATTGAGTTACCACCCACTTCTAAATACATTGAGCTGCTGGGCTGATTAACATTAATAATACTTCATAAAGCATTGTCTGTAGATTCATTCAGAGAGATTAGGAATAAATAAATGGGTTCCCTTAAGCTGAAGCTAGCCCATGAACAGGAAACATGGCCCATACACACACATACACACACACACACACGCACACACAGTCCTTTGCAAAAGTATTAGGCACCTATGCAAATTGTTTGAAGCCATTTATATCAGCAGTGGGTTTCTTTTGGGCAATTAAAACACAAGAGATTTCTGCTCTGCCTCCAGTCATTGCTTGGATTTAGAAAGTTGCATGAGCAACACACCTAATTTAATCTAATGAAGTAAAAACAGCCAACCCAGGTATTTGATGGAGCTACAAAACTGGGTTCCAATGAAGAAAGAGGTCTGGAAATGGTTAAGTGAACACTTTGCCACACATAAAACCACCATATACTGTATGAATGTTATTTGTATGTACTGTAATGTTAACACCAAGTTAACACTACTGATCAGAAGCAAACAGCTTTTAAGTATAATGTTCACAGGTGCTTAAGACTTTTACACAGCACTGTACATACAAAAAAGTACCTAAAACTTTCCAATTTTCCAGTCAAATGCTTACTAAGCCTGAAACTGACCATGCAAGTGACCTGTTTGGGACAGTCAGAGGTGGGCAGTAGCTCCATGTACTCAAGTACAATATTGATGCTTGTACTAGGATGTTCCACTGCAGTTACTCTTTTCCAGGAGCAGCTACTTTTTTTTTTACTCAAGTAGCTCTCTGCTGGGCCAGTTTACGTCACTGTTTGACAGAACTTTTATTTTTGGCTTTTAGGCTACAATACATACCTTTGGGTCCCATCTGCAAATCCAAAAACAGAACCATCCAACACCCTGTGTGTCCAAACTGCCATCCAACTACTAAATCAAGAAATTGACTCAATTAAAGTCTAATTTGAGAAACATAGTCCTACAAGTCTATTTTTAAAAAGAGAACCAGCAACACAACCAATAGTCGAAATGTACAGACTAAATATCTGACTTCTTGCCTGAAACATGTTAGGAAAGGATATTCCAACACCATTCAGGTTGAAACAATTTGACCGCTTTAGACTTTTACTTGTATTTTCACTTGTATGGTTTTTAACATTTTACAAACAGATGAACAGATACACACATACACACACACACACATATATATATATATATTACATATGTAATATATATGTAATATATATGTATGTGTGTTTGTGTATAATGTTTATCTGTTTGTAAAATGTTTATCTGTTTGTAAAATGTTAAAAACTATTAGAACCAATACCAATATACAAATTCAGCAAAGCATAACTGGAAAATGTTTTCAGTAAAGTGATTAGAAGAGCACCAGTCTGGTTCCTGATCTTCTTGATTCTCCAGACATCACATGTATTTCACATGCAGTTCCATCAGAACATAAGTAGCACCTGAAGGGTTAAACTCTTCATATCAAAATGTATTTTTTATTTGCATTTATTCCAGTGTAAAATTTTTACCAAACAAATGCCACCACCCAGATAAACAGCTTTCCCATAATTTTCTCACACGCCTATGGCTTTTCCTGAGCACTATACATTTCCCTTCCTCTTTATAACCCTGAGCCAGTTTTTGTGCCAGACCCCACTCCACTGCTTTCTTAGCATGCTAGAGCTGGCAGATCCCAGATCAGAATGAAAAGACCACTTACACAAACCCCTTTATACGCACACCAACCCACAAAGGAGGCCGGTAACCAGTGGCATTGTTGGCCAGGGATGGGCTCTTAACGGCCTTCTTTTTTTAGCAGGAAATGGGCGAAACCACGGTTGAAATTATTACTCCGACATTTTGCGCTGAGAAGGAAGTGCCTCCTGATAGCAGAGGCCGTTTGGTTTCCTGTTGTGCGCTAACAGTTTTGGCTTTTACCATGTGGGGAGGAAAAGGACAAAAGGATCCCGGGTCATTGTTGAGTGAGCAATGAAAAAGCAGTTTAGGGGCTCGTGGGTGGACCCAGACAGACGGGAGAGTCTAGAAGCATCAAAAGCACAGCTCGATTGGGTTCAAAAATGGAAATTTTTTTACTATTATAAATGGACAGGCTAGCTCATCTAACAAAAGTTCCATTCCATCATCTGCCTGTGTGGAATAACAAACACTGTTCCAGGAGCATTCATCCAGATGCAAACATGTACTGTAATGACACAATCTCGGTTTAAATGGGTTAACATGGTGATTAAACAAAACGTGTATTCATTTATTAACTAAAAATTTAGGCCTATGGCTTGATTCCCCAGCAATGATTTAGTAACTAATTAGAGGTAATAACAATGTTATGTTAT
>JBBPCY010072715.1:0-10827 GCA_037974405.1 Brachyalestes nurse
TGGTTCCTCCCGAGGTTTCTTCCTCCAGCTGAGGGAGTTTTTCCTCGCCTCTGTTGCCTTTGGCTTACTCACTAGGGTCCCGGACCTGGACTTTGTAAAGCTGTGTTGTGACAACCTGGTTGTAAAAAGTGCTACATAAATAAAATTGAATTTAATTGAATATTTGCATGTGTGTGTGTGGTGTGTAATCAAAGATAATTTCTTATATAAACTGCACATAATGCACACACGCATATTTTCACACAACAGGGTCTGTTTTCACAAAATGCTGAAGGAGCAAGAGTGCTGACCTAGAATCAGTTTTTGTGGCAAGAGTATCTAAAGTCCTCCTTACACCTGGTTTGGGAAAACCAATGAAAATATTTATTTGCTGAACTATTCCTTGAAATCATATGTTTCCCCCCCCCCCACAATAAGCATTTTAGAAGCGTGAGAAAGAAGGTACTAGATGACAATTAGAAATCTAAAGAATGTAGTAATGTTGGTAAAACCCACCCCTGTGTAGTTCCCCTTCTGACGCTGAACTGTAGGTTTGGTGGGCCTGTTAGAATTTACAAGCCTCTATCCCCCTATCCATCCTTCCATCCATCCCTCCATCCATCTATCTATCCCTCTCTCTATCCATCCATTTATCTCTCCCTCCATCCCTCTATCCATCGAGAGCGTGAGGGGGAGAGAGAGAGAGAGAGAGAGAGAGAGAGAAAGAGAGAGGAGAAAGAGGGACAGAGATGAGGAAAGAAAGAGAGAGAGATCGACTCTCTACTCCTTTCGGGTCACTAAGCACACAACCACAATAATAACAACCACGATCACGATCCCAACCACAGTTACAGCTCCCAGCAACAGTTTCTTCCTCCCCACCTGCAGGAGGACAGACAGAATTTATTCACATGACAAATTTATTCACATGGCAGTTTTTTTGTTATATGTGGAATATTCAGATCCAATAAGACATTTACTAACAATAGAAAACTGTTTTGAAAGTTGTGCACCACATTTATTGACCAGCAGATGGTGATGCACCTCTAAAAATCTCTGCCCAGGATCTCAAAAATATTCACATTTTATGAACAATGAATTTAAACTTAGAAATAGAACCTTATTATCAGTCGTTTATGTCCTAAAACTGCACAAGGAGACACTGATCAGGTTATGATTGTGTCAAGATTTTTTAAAATGATGTATTACATTTTTTTAATAAATTACCTACAATAGTTATTACTGTTAATAGGCATTAGATCAGAGTGTGAATGAATAATATGCTATAAATGACAGTTTAAATGGCAGTTTGGGAAACTAATGCTACATGTTTTGCAGTATATCAGTTTATTTATTTATTCTACAAAGGTTTATTATTTATGTGTTCAGTGAGTTCATGATTCAGTACGTTTGCTTTGCCTTCACTAAATAATTCTTGAGGAACCATTTTCAATCAGATGTATCTAAATAGACTGTGAGTGAACTTTTGTGTGTTCATTGACTGGTTGAGCTGCACTGTAAGCCTCTTCAGCATCTTTCATAAGTGTGATAGAAAAGACATGTCTTCTGGTTCTAGATCTGGTGGACCAACCTTGTTTTCAGAAGGACGACTCTCAGAAGAGGAATCTTCTGCTTGCAGAGATTTTTTAACTGGATTCACAGAAGCCTCTTGTCTCGTGTCTGCTGATCCTAGATCTGGTGGACCAACCTTGTTTTCAGAAGGACGACTCTCAGAAGAGGAATCTTCTGCTTGCGGAGACTTTTTAACTGGTTTCACAGGAGCCTCATGTCTCGTGTCTGCTGATCCTATATCTTGTAGACCAACATTGTTTTCAGAAGGACGACTCTCAGAAGAGGAATCCTTGCTCTTCATGGAACAAGCAGTCCACAGTGAACAAGTTTGTCCTCCTAACGTTTTCTCTGGTGTTTGGAACAGCGAGATCCGGATCAAATGTATGGCAGAGCACCACTAGAACAACACGGCGACCTTCTGGGGTTGGTGGATGGGAGTGACAGAAAGATGAAAAGAAGAGATAAGAACTAAGAAAGGTGTCAAAATTTGACACTGACTGTTTGACCAGGGTGATAAACTCCATGTCCATCTTAGTGTGGTTTGACAGTTCAAAACTGGTGAGTAACAAATGGAGTAGAGGGAATCTACAAACTTTGCAAGGCTAAGCATGCCACCCAACTCCTGGTACAAGCCATGGTTATCTCTCGCCTCAGTAGAATATCAAGTTCATAGCCATGCAGTCTCCACAAAACACTCTGATGGTTATCCTGAAGAGCTCAAACCATGGGCGCCAGAACCATCATAGCACCCCCACCCCCAACCCCCCTCTCAACAACCTGCCCGGTTGCAGAATTCACCTTAGAGATTTTGACCTTCTACCAGAAGTGCAACAAACAAAATTTCAGTGTATAATGATGTACTCATTATTTAGTGTGACTGAACAAGAACATTAGTAGATTAAAATGAACACCCACTCTTTTCAGAACATTTATTGATTACATGAAACTGAAACAGTAAGTTGTGCCAGTGTTTTAGTTTTGTTTTTGAGAGGTTGCCTTGACTTTAATTGGCCTCCAGATGTCGCTGTTCTTGGCGAGACTGAAGCCTCGAAGCTTTGAAGCTTTTTCGGCACAAATAGAAGGAACTCCTAAAAGCTTCATGAGGCTTCACCCTCCCATCCCTACTAAATCTAGAACAGAATGCTTCACCTTTTAAACCTCTGGGAGAGTGGAAGCCACTCCCACTACTTGACATCCTAATTACCTCCGGCCTCCCTAACACCAGGTGAGAATTGTCTGACTAGTAGCAATGAAACCAATTCGCTACAGCCCAAGCACACAAAGCAGCTGTCTAGAACAAAAGCAGTCGAAGTGCACAACAAATAGCAGTTACACTTAAACAACAGAAGAAACTAACGCTAGTTTACCAGATGAAGAAGACACCAGACGCAAGAATATAAGTAGCCCAAATCCTTTGTTCACTATTAGTCCTCTGAAAAAGCATTGTGTTTGCGAACTGTTAGTACTACTCTCTAAAGGAATTTTCTACACAAGTTCTTGTTGTATTAATCCTGTTACATTAAATTTTTGTTTTATTATATTAATCTTGTTTTCTATTAAAACATTGAATTAAATATTGAACCTTTTAACCAATGGGAGGCCTTCCCCTGGGAGATTTCTTTCTTATTTTTTAAACCTCACTCTATCCATCTATCTCTCTATCTATCCATCCATCCATCCATTCATCCATCCCTCTATCTAGCGAGCAAGAGAGGGAGAGAGAGGAGGGAGGAGATAAAGAAAGAGAAGCCATTAACCGAACACAACCACAATAACGGTGATCATAATCCCAGCCGCAGTCACAGCCGCAGCTCCCAGATACGCTTTCTTGTTTTCCTGAATGTGTCGCAGCACCTGCAGAAGGACAGACAGAATTTATTCACATGGCAAATCAGTTTTTTGTTATTTGTGAAATACTCAGATCAAATAAAACATTTACTAACATCAGAGAAACTGACAGGAGAATGCTGGCTAAGGTGTCGTCTCTGTTGGTCAACATCTTCCACCCCATGTTGGAGAATCTGATAGTACAGAGCTTCTTCAGTGGCAGGCTGCTGCACCTACGATGTGGGAAGGAGAGATTCCACAAGTCTTTCCATACAACCGCTGTCAGACTGTACAACAATGATGTTACAGATGACCACATGCAAAGACTATCGTACACACACATCCAATACACCATGACAGTTTCTCTTATGTACTCTTATGGGCAATTCTTCAGGTGAATTAATACTGATTTTTGTCAATGTCTGTCACTCCATTGTGTGTGTGTGTGCGTGTGTGTATCTAGTGTTCTAATATTTATTTATATAGCCACTGTACATATATACATACTTATGCTCACTGTGTTAATACATACTTATCTAAGTGTACATACAGTTTACATATATAAGTATGCATTTTTACAATACACGCGCACATATTTTTTATTTTATCCTATTTGCATATTCCTAGATTGTGTAGTGCACATTTGTATTTTTATTCTGCTTTATTCTATTCTATTGTTTTTCATTTTTGCTGCTCTTTGTACTGTCCACTTTCTGCCATGACAATGCAAATTTTCCACTTGTGGGACTAATAAAGGTTTATCTTATCTCTTATCTCTCATCTTAAAACTGTTTTGAAAGTTCTGCACCACATTTATTAACCAGCAGATGGGGCTGCAACGCTAAAAATCTCTGCCCAGGATCTCAAAACATTCACACACAATTAAACACCACCAAGGACTAAATCACAGCCAATGCATGACCTCATTTTCAGATAAATATTTTTTTTTCTGTGAGATGGTCACTCATCTGTGAAAGTATCATTGTTAATTTTATGAACAATGAATTTAAACTTAGAAATAGAACCTTATTATCAGTGGTTTATGTCCTAAAATTGCACAAGGAGACACTGATCAGGTTATGATTGTGTCAAGATTTTTAAAAATGATGTATTATATTTTTTAATTACCTACAATAGTTATTACTGTTAATAGGCATTAGATCAGAGTGTGAATGAATAACGTACTATAAATGACAGTTTAAATGACAGTTTGGGAAACTAATGCTACATGTTTTGCAGTATATCAGTTCAACATCTACAAAAGTAAAATCTGAGAATTTATCTCAGCCTTTAAAAGGTTTATTATTTATGTGTTCAGTGTGTTCATGATTCAATACTTTTGCTTTGCCTTCACTAAATAACCCTTGAGGAAACATTTTCAATCAGATGTATCTAAATAGACTGTGAGTGAACTTGTGTGTGTTCATTGACTGGTTGAGCTGCACTGTAAGCCTCTTTAACATCTTTCATAAGTGTGATAGAAAAGACGTGTCTGCTGATCCTAGACCTGGTGGACCAACCTTGTTTTCAGAAGGACGACTCTCAGAAGATGAATCTTCTACTTGCGGAGACTTTTTAACTGGATTCACAGAAGCCTCTTGTCTCGTGTCTGCTGATCCTAGATCTGATAGACCAACCTTGTTTTCAGAAGGACCACTCGAAAAAGAGGAATCTTCTGCTTGCGAAGACTTTTTAACTGGTTTCACAGAAGCCTCATGTCTCGTGTCTGTTGATCGTATATCTTGTAGACCAACATTGTTTTCAGAAGGACGACTTGAAGAAGAGGAATCTTCTGCTTGCGGAGACTTTTTAACTGGATTCACAAGAGCCTCATGTCTCGTGTCTGCTGATCCTAGATCTGATAGACCAACCTTGTTTTCAGAAGGACGACTCGAAGAAGAGGAATCTTCTGCTTGCGGAGACTTTTTAACTGGTTTCACAGAAGCCTCATGTCTTGTGTCTGCTGATCCTAGATCTGGTGGACCAACCTTGTTTTCAGAAGGACGACTCTCAGAAGATGAATCTTCTGCTTGCAGAGATTTTTTAAGTGGATTCACAGAAACCTCATGTCTTGTGTCTGCTGATCCTAGATCTGATGGACCAACCTTGTTTTCAGAAGGACAACTCTCAGAAGATGAATCTTCTGCTTGCAGAGATTTTTTAACTGGTTTCAAAGGAGCCTCTTGTCTCGTGTCTTCTGATCCTAGATCTGGTGGACCAACCTTGTTTTCAGAAAGACGACTCTCAGAAGAGGAATATTCTGCTTGCTGAGACTTTTTAACTGGTTTCACAAGAGCCTCATGTCTCGTGTCTGATGATCCTAGATCTGATAGACCAACTTTGTTTTCAGAAGGACGACTCTCAGAAGAGGAATCTTCTGCTTGCGGAGACTTTTTAACTGGTTTCAAAGGAGCCTCATGTCTTGTTTCAGCTGATCTTAGATCTGGTGGACTAACCTTGTTTCTCGGTTTCAGATACTTTTTAAATGCTTTCCCGAGAGTCTCATATCTCATTTTCAGAGTCTTTTTAACTTCTTTCACTGGAGCCTCATTTCTCACTTTCAGATAATTTTTAACTTCTTTCACGGCAGCCTCATTGCTTGAACATCTCAGTAATCCTCTGTCTTCATGGAACAAGCAGTCCACAGTGAACACGTTTCTCCTCCTAACATTTTCGCTGCATCTTGGAAAAACGAAATCTGGATCGAATGTATGGTGGAGCACCACTAGAACAACACGGCAATCTTCTGGGGTTGGTGGAAGGAGGTGAGAGAAAGATGAAAAGAAGAGATTAGAACTAAGAAATCCTGAGGTGTCAAAATTTGACAGTGAATGTTTTACCTGGGTGATGAACTCCACGTCCAGCTTAGTGAGGTTTGACAGTTCAAAACTGGTGAGTAATAAATGGAGTAGAGGGAATCTACAAACTGACTAAGCATGCCACCCAACTCCTGGTACAAGCCATGGTTACCTTTCACCTCAGTTACAGCAACGTCCTCATAGTGGATCTTCCAGCTCATACGATAAGACCCTTGGAGCTGGTTCAGAACACAGCAGCCAACCATCCCAAAAGGTTGCATGTCACCCCACTGCTGGATGATCTACACTGGCTACCCCAGTAAATTCAAGTCACTAACTCTCGCCTACAGAGTGACATCTGGGTCTGCACCCAGCTACCTTACACCCAGTTCCAACTCGCTCCCTCCACTCCTCCATGGAACATCGTCTGGCTCTGCCATCCCTACACACAAGGTAAACCTAATTCACACTGGTCTCATTCTGGTTCCCCGCTGGTGGAATAAACTATCCGAGTAGCAGAATCCCTCTCTATCTTCAAAAACCTCCTGAAGACTCATCTGTTCACAGAGCATCTCCTTACAGAGCTATCTTCTTGCACTAATCTTATATAAAGATCTAGCACTTAGAACTCTCCTCTGGTTCTCACACTGTCCTGACATTTGGATGTGTCCTCATATTGTAAGTTGCTTTAAATAAAAGTGTCTGCGAAATGATTGTAATGTAATGTAACTAAAATTGGACTACTGTCAGTAACTGTACAAGATAGCTGTGTCACATGCACAGATCAGGTGACGCGCCAAGGTCACGGGAATTAAGCACGTCCCTGTCTATATAAACCAGAAGCGGGATTTCCCTGTCGCTCTGACATTGAGTTCACACTCGCCTTGTCTACTCTAACCATCTCACGTGAGTACCCTCTTTCTCTGTGTATGATTGTGAACGTAGGTTCCGGTGGGAATCTTACTCTAGTTCAGAGCATTCATAGAACATTAGGCGTGACTAAACCAGCCCTCTTACTTCTATCCACGCTTGGGCTCTTCCATCACGCTACAAGGGCGAACTTCAACAGGCCAGGTAAGTCAGAGTTCCTTTTTCACCACCTAAGTCTCATGACAAGCTGTGTCAAATAAAGTGGCCTGTGAGTGTATTTTACCAGGAATCTGCTGAAGAGCAGCGTTGATGTCAGTTCCAGCTTGAGACACGATGGGTACAAAAGTAAGGATGACGTCAGAATCCTCCTCAGAATTCACTTGATGGATTTTTGGAGAACACATGACATCATCCAGGAATGTCATGTGGGAATTCATGGTATTCCCAAAGACCTTCACAAACACTTGAGAAACACCCAAAAGTTCAAAAAACATTTTTCATATAAATGCAAATAAACAATACATTTTGATTTGGTGTGTTTTGTGAGTGTGTTTTGTGTGTGTGTGTCTAAGATAATACCAGCTACTTCAGGTACTGTGTGTACATTTAGATGCTGCAGATTGAACTAAAACATATATCCTGAGTCACATGGAGCATAATAACTAGACTAAAATCAGCAATACGCATCTCTTAAAAGGTTTAAGGCAAATTAAATGTACTTACCCTTAACCATTCTGAGATTTGTTGAGTGGAGTTTAGTGTATATATCAGGTAGACCAGGATCAAGCTGCTTTCAGTTCTACTTTGAGCTTTTATGGTGCAGCAAATGGAACCTGAAGAATGAAACCAGTCCAGTGTCTCATCAGTGTGAGAGAATGTTGCAGTGTGCGCATGAGCTAATGGCAATTGTATGCAATATATGCATGTATGTGTCTGTGTGTGTGTGTGTGTGTGTGTGTGTGTGTTTGTGGTGGCAGGAGCACAAACAAGATTGTAATGCAATGTCATTTGTAGCTATCTTAAAAGCAACTAGGATATTAAAGGCATTCTGATTCACAGTTTCCATGGATTCTTTGATTTGATTGAACCAACTATATGACCAAAAGAATGAGGAAACTCCTCCTAATTACTGGGTTTCAGCCGCAGCCTGTGGTGTAGAATATCAAGTTCATCTTTCAGTGCAGCCTCATTTCTCGAACCTATCAGTAATCCTTGCTCTTCATGGGACAAGCAGTCCACAGTGAACAAGTTTGTCCTCCTAACGTTTTCTCTGGTGTTTGGAACAGCGTGATCCGGATCAAATGTATGGTAGAGCACCACTAGAACACCACGGCGACCTTCTGGGGTTGTTGGATGGGAGTGACAGAAAGATGAAAAGAAGAGATAAGAACTAAGAAATCCTAAGGTGTCAAAATTTGACACTGAATGTTTGACCAGGGTGATAAACTCCATGTCCATCTTAGTGTGGTTTGACAGTTCAAAACTGGTGAGTAACAAATGGAGTAGAGGGAATCTACAAACTTTGCAAGGCTAAGCATGCCACCCAACTCCTGGTACAAGCCATGGTTATCTCTCGCCTCAGTAGAATATCAAGTTCATAGCCATGCAGTCTCCACAAAACACTCTGATGGTTATCCTGAAGAGCTCAAACCATGGGCGCCAGAACCATCATAGCACCCCCACCCCCAACCCCCCTCTCAACAACCTGCCCGGTTGCAGAATTCACCTTAGAGATTTTGACCTTCTACCAGAAGTGCAACAAACAAAATTTCAGTGTATAATGATGTACTCATTATTTAGTGTGACTGAACAAGAACATTAGTAGATTAAAATGAACACCCACTCTTTTCAGAACATTTATTGATTACATGAAACTGAAACAGTAAGTTGTGCCAGTGTTTTAGTTTTGTTTTTGAGAGGTTGCCTTGACTTTAATTGGCCTCCAGATGTCGCTGTTCTTGGCGAGACTGAAGCCTCGAAGCTTTGAAGCTTTTTCGGCACAAATAGAAGGAACTCCTAAAAGCTTCATGAGGCTTCACCCTCCCATCCCTACTAAATCTAGAACAGAATGCTTCACCTTTTAAACCTCTGGGAGAGTGGAAGCCACTCCCACTACTTGACATCCTAATTACCTCCGGCCTCCCTAACACCAGGTGAGAATTGTCTGACTAGTAGCAATGAAACCAATTCGCTACAGCCCAAGCACACAAAGCAGCTGTCTAGAACAAAAGCAGTCGAAGTGCACAACAAATAGCAGTTACACTTAAACAACAGAAGAAACTAACGCTAGTTTACCAGATGAAGAAGACACCAGACGCAAGAATATAAGTAGCCCAAATCCTTTGTTCACTATTAGTCCTCTGAAAAAGCATTGTGTTTGCGAACTGTTAGTACTACTCTCTAAAGGAATTTTCTACACAAGTTCTTGTTGTATTAATCCTGTTACATTAAATTTTTGTTTTATTATATTAATCTTGTTTTCTATTAAAACATTGAATTAAATATTGAACCTTTTAACCAATGGGAGGCCTTCCCCTGGGAGATTTCTTTCTTATTTTTTAAACCTCACTCTATCCATCTATCTCTCTATCTATCCATCCATCCATCCATTCATCCATCCCTCTATCTAGCGAGCAAGAGAGGGAGAGAGAGGAGGGAGGAGATAAAGAAAGAGAAGCCATTAACCGAACACAACCACAATAACGGTGATCATAATCCCAGCCGCAGTCACAGCCGCAGCTCCCAGATACGCTTTCTTGTTTTCCTGAATGTGTCGCAACACCTGCAGAAGGACAGACAGAATTTATTCACATGGCAAATCAGTTCTTTGTTATTTGTGGAATACTCAGATCCAATAAAACATTTACTAACATCGGAGAAACTGACAGGAGAATGCTGGCTAAGGTGTCGTCTCTGTTGGTCAACATCTTCTGCCCCATGCCGGAGAATCAGAGCTTCTTCAGTGGCAGGCTGCTGCACCTACGATGTGGGAAGGAGAGATTCAACAAGTCTTTCCATACAACTATGATCTGCAGATGACCACGTGCACAGACGAACATACACACACATCCAATACACCATGACAGTTTCTCTTATGTGCAGTTTTACTTGGGTGCAATTTTTCTGATGCAACGTGCAGTTTTGTGGGTACCATTACTACTGGGCAAAATGTGCAATTATTCAGGTGAATTAATACTGATTTTTGTTAATGTCTGTCACTCCATTGTGTGTGTGTGTATGTATCCAGTGTTCTAATATCCAATATTTATATTTATATCTTTATTCTATGAGATCATCACTCATTTGTGAGATTATGATTGTTTATTCAGTGAGCAACAAAAGTCGTTTATGTCCTAAAACTGCACAAGGAGACACTGATCGGGTTATGATTGTGATCTATTAAATAAATTATTAACTACAATAGTTATTACTGTTAATAGTCATTAGATCAGAGTATAAATGAATTACATGCTATGAATGACAGTTTGGGAAATTAATGCTACATGTTTTCCAGTCTATCAATTTATTTATTTTATTTTAATGTGTCTAAAGGGTGAATTCAGAGAATTGATTTATCTCAGCCTTTAAAAGTATTATGATTTATGTGTTCAGTGTGTTTATGATTCAGTGTGTTAGCACTGTCTTTATTAAAGAATGCTTGCAGAACAATTTTTAAAGATGTATCTGTGTCACGGTCCCCCCCTTGGTCCCAAGGATGGCAGACACGCAGGCTGAAATCCATGCTTTGGTTCTTTCTTTTATTTTCAAAAAGCAAAACAAA
>JBBPCY010072716.1:0-10827 GCA_037974405.1 Brachyalestes nurse
GACCCGTTCACCTCGCCACGGTGTCCCAATACTTTAATTTAAATTAAGCTAAATTAAAAGTGGCGAATACGGGTTTACCTTTACATTTTCTTTAAGGGTAATGCATTAAACTGAGTTTTAAATGACAAAGTGTTCTGGGAGCAGATTTGGAGGCATATACACTATAAAAACAGACATTTGTAGGCATTTTTTTTAAACCAAAACATAACAACGTGGTTTTTCACTATACGCGGGTGCTCTAGGAACATAACCACCGCGAAAAGTGGGGGGTTACTGTACTCCCTCAATTATAACTCAATTATACATAGACAATGGAATTCCCCTCATTTAAAAAAAAATTAAGATGTAACTTTTCATTTCCTCACAGAACTGGAGGTGCAGAGAAGCTTGACAAAGGATTTGGAGGACATGAAAAAGGTAGAAATCTTTCTGCAGTTTACCAGCATTAAAGTGTTCTGCTATTGTGAACAATGTAATTGCGGTGTCTCAGTAGTGTTTAGCTTTGGGATTATGTTCATAATTGTGTTATTGGAGGATTAGGCCTCAGGTGAAGGTGATTCATTGCTCCTTAAATTCTAATCATTCATCAGTTTGCAGAGAGTATAGTTCTGTGTCTTTGAATTTATTTTTGGGACTTTTTGCCTGTTTTGTAGACCCTTGAGTGTCGTGAGCAGAAGCTGACTGATCTGATGATGGTATGCATGGGGAAGGATGACATGATCACTAAGCTCCAAGAAGCACTGGATCAGTCCGTGGAGGACCTGAACAAAAATGTGAGTTTGAAGATGTCTTGGCTTTAGATTTATAATGCTACCGATCAATGCTAGTTAAACCCAACAACTATTGGCTGAATGGATGTTTTATCAGTGAGAACATTCAAATATGTCTTCAAGTCATCTCATTGTTCAATAGAATAATGCTTGTTATTTAAAGTGTTGCTATCCATGGCCAAAAGTATGTGGACATCTGATCTATAACACCTACTTTTGGTTTGTTGGGCATCCCATTCCAACGTCATGAGCATAAATATGGAGCTCTCTCTTTGTGGCTAAAACAGCCTCCCCTCTTCTGAAAAGATGTCAGGTGCAATTTGTGCCCTTTTCATCAAGGGTATTTGTGATCTCAGGCACTGTTGGATAAGGCCTGGCTTGTAATAGATATTCTATTTCATCACAGTTGGGTTGAAGTCAAGGCCCTGTGTAGGTCACTGGAGCGCCTCCAGACCAAACAGCGTCTTCGTTAACCCCACTTTGTGCAGGATAGCATAGTTGCAGTGTTTTGAAAGGCCTTTGCCTTAACCCTCTGTCCCTCCTGTGGGACATTTTTGTTTTTGTTTTTTAACTGTGTTAATGCATATGGAATGAAACTTCTCAAGGGTCTGGAGTTTTCAGATCTTTCCATTTTTAACTTCACTCACTAAATATATCAATAATATACTCCAATTGAAACCATAAACATTTTTTAAATTTCTTGTTATTTACAATGTTAAATCATACAATTTAGGTTAAAATGTTTTCATTTCAAGAATGTCAGATAATGGTTTGTGCATGAAATGTTTTTTTTAATTGTTTTTAATCAGTTACATATTTTAGACTTTTTGGCCCCAGCAGCACTGAGAATAGAGAAAATGGCAATTTTTAAGGTTGTATACTAACAAGTGCATTGTGCAAACAAACTGGTATTTGAAGGATTAAAAAAACCCAAAGGAATAGATATTTGATACATATGACAAGAACTGATGTAAGTTACAGACTTTATGTATTAAAAATAGCAAAAGCGTATATAATAATATATGTAAAAATTGTATATAAATAAATGGCCTTTGATTGCTGCCAAACAAAACAAAGTTCTGCCGTGAGCAGAGCTGAGCCACTGAGAGTGAGAGCTGAGCAGCAAAGGGAAATAAAGTGGAGAGCCGCTCTTATGCAATGGGAGTCGGCTCTTCTGATTCACTTGTTACAGGATGAACATGTTGCTTTAAGGAACTATGCATGCTGGGGGATGTGGTTTATGGAGGGGTGTTCCATGGCCGCTCTGTTCGCGAGTGCTTTTCGCCACTCAAGTTCTTTTTGAAGAAAGAAAATATGCTCCCATTCTGAGGGAGGAAAGCACAGACCTAGCTCACCGTATCGTCTAATTTTTGGACCTGCTCACTTGCCGAGCGAACGAGTCAAAGACGCCTGGTTAGCAGCTGCTCAAACCAAGACGAGAAGGCAACGCGCTACAAAGCATTGGCTCTTGAAGCTATTTAGAGCTGATGCTTTTGCGCATGACACATCACCACAGGGAAGGTGGATTCTGATTGACAGTTGTCGTGCACCTTCCGTCGCATGTAATGCATGTGATGCCCACAGCTGATCATCGCAAACGAACTGAATTTAATCAAGATCACTAATCGTGATCATATAATCACCCAGCTCTTAGACATAACCACCTGTCTATCTGATGTTAGTTACTTTAGTTTAGTTCCTTACTTATAAACTTTACAGATGTGTAATATTCTTCAGAACATCAAATACTATGTTTTAGACTTCTAACCTTTGCTTTTATTAACTGGTGATCCCAGCGACCGCTCCAAGCTAATACCTGAGAGGTGTTTTTTTTGTTGTTTTTTTTACTCTGGCATTAAGTGAGCAGTATAGTGTTTTTAAAGCATTGACTAGACACATCTTTAAGGCCACCACCAGGTACAGCTACTCCAGCGAACTGATTTGTCTGTATTCAAATCAATTACGATTGCTCTAGCGTCCCCTTAATCAAGTATTCAGTTCCACGTGGGAGACTCTCGTCTCGTGTTTTGTCTTTTGTTTAAAACCCATTTGGTCCGGTTCGTTTAGCTAATATTGACATGTTCAGCTTATGTTAAATTATAGAAATTAGTCTAAATGCACTATGTTCCTTCCTTTCTGTCCTTCCTCTCTTTTAAGAATGACTGACTGAAATTATGAACATCCATGTTCTTGGTATTTCACTTTCTTTAAGCCAGTGTTTCTCAACCCGGGTGCGTGAGCCACCCTGCCCTGCACACTTGAGTGCTTAAAACACACCTGATCCTACTGATCAGCTCATTAACTACTAACACAAGGCTGGGTGCATGGCTGGGTGCTTCCAGCAGCAGGATTGAGAAACACTGCTTTTAAGTGTATAATAAATTGGTCAAAAAGCAAGGCCACTATTTGGGCCTGAAAGAACCAAATACCGCTCGACTGGAAAGCCATCTGTTCTGGCCATTTTATTAGGCTTTAGTCTTGAAATGGGCTTTCTCTGTTTCTAACAAGGTTTGAGAAGGAGGAACTAATCTTTTTATAGTGCAGTTAGGTATGTTTAATTTACTGGTAATACTGTGCTGAGGTTTAGGTATGGTAGCACTCTAGCTATGGGCAGTGCTTGGCTGTCTGGCTTCATGTCTGTATTCGTTTCTAATTTAATTTATAGATTGTGCTGATCAACGACCTTCTTGAGTTTAAGCAGAGCTGCACATGCTCAGACAGACGAAAGAAGACGGAAACCAGGAAGCGGCGACAAGAAGAGGGGTTAGAGGAGCTTCATGGACAGCCCCCTCCAAAGAAAGGTACTACCTCAACCTCTGGTGCTGAAATGATCCTACCACCTTCGGTCTCAACCAGAGGGGCTGCAAAAGGTCGACGGTACCTGCGCAGCAGAAAACGACTGTCTACAATAAAGAAGTAGCTTCTCAGTGTTTGTGTCCTTGATACCTAGGATACGCCACCTGTACAGATTATTTTAAATTGTCTTTCTGATGTAAGTGAATGTGAATAAAGAATTGTTTTATTTATGTTCATGGGGAACATCTCCCAAGTACCAAAGCACTGATTCACACCAGATGTTGCCAGACACTTTCATTCTAATACGTCAACAAAAAGGAATAGCTGGACTGTCTTCTACACGCTGAGTGATCTTCTCAGTGACCTACTTGTTCTTGTTTTGTTCACGTCACTGATAAGTGTAAGCTTCACTTATCTGGATGCTTCATTTCAGTGAAGCAGTGAACTTCAAGCTGTTCATAACAAGCCTTTTAATTGGCCTCATGATCTCACATTTTATTTTCCAAACTTGCATTCTATTGTGGTTTCATTTCAAATGCAGAATAAGATTTAATATGAATGGAAACTACATTTTTCCCAGTAATTTTGGTTGCCACTGATTAAACATTGGTGTATTTCTGTATGTTGTATTACATGCATTACAGATAGTATTCAAGCTCATACATTATGAATTGAATATTCACAAAAGAAAATAGAAGACATATAATTTAAGACATGGCGTCATCTTTAACATGAATGACATTCAAATGGGTCACCACAGAGTGGGAGTGTTGATCAAGAATCGTTTTTTAGGGTAATGACCATCGTAAACGGGGAGAAATCTTTTAAAAATAGATTTCGATTTTATCACAGTGTTTCTATTGATTTTTTTTCACCGTTCTGCAAGTTACTGAACTGTACAACCAAACTATTTTTCTTTATAAAGCTATGGCGCCATCTACTGGAAGCTTTGAGGAACAACACAGCAGGAACGACTTGATTCAAAGATTTTTTCCCCCCTCTTCTTTAAGTCTTTAGCTCAATTTTAGTCTCTTTTTAAACATTTAGCTCCGTTTTGCCTCTTTTGTAGCCTTTAGCTCAGTTCCAGACTCATTTTAAGCCTTTACTTCCACTTTATTCACTTTTTATCTTCATTTTTAGCCTTTATTTTCGTTGTATCCTCTGTTTAGCCCTGTTTCACCCTCGATTTAGCATCTTTTGTAGCCTGTAGCTCTGTTTCAGCTTCATTTTAACCGCATTTCTAGCTTTTAGCTCCGTTTTAGCTTTGTTTTTAGCCTTTAGCTCTGTTTCAGCTTCATTTTAGCCTCTGTTCCCTTTGGTTGGTTGAGCTCTGTTTCTAAAAGGCGGGCTTTGGTTGAAAAAAAAAAAAATGAGGAAGAGCATAGAACTGCAATACATAGATAGAATGTAGTTTATATAGAGGATACTAAGTTACGATCTCTGTGCTTGGGCAGATCGCCAGTACATAGATCGTCTTCACGATCTCATATCGCCCACCCCTAATATAAATATATAATGGAAATATTCTGATCTCCGTCTTCAGGGTCCCTGGATGAATCTGCTCTACCAGAAGATCATACCAGTGATCCATCTTTGGCTGAGGGCAGAGGTCAGCTAGAGTGTTGCCGCTCAGAGTCCCGTCAGAAAGGTGAGCGGACTGCGGATCTGGAGCGGGAGTGCCAAACGCTGCAGTTTTGCATTCAAGAGGTGAAGTCCCAACTCAAGGAAGAGAAAGAATCCAATGTTGACATCCTACAAGAGAAGGAGCATCTGGCCACAGAGCTTACCACCCTTAGGAGGATCATGGAGGAACAGCAGCAGAAACTTCTTGACATGGAAACCAAACCTAGTGTTGCAGAAACTGACTGTAGCAACTTGAAGGCGACTTTGGAGACTAAATGTGGTTCCAAGACAACAGAATCAGTAGAAGATGAGCTAAATGCCCTCAAATGTCGCCTGGATGAGCAGGACCATGAAATTGAAAGGAAGAACACACTCCTGAGTAGTCTAGAGCAAGAGGTGTCCCAACTGAAACAGAATGCAGAAAGGTTCAGGAACTTTGAGGAAATACAGACCACATGTCAGGAATGCTTCAAGCTGCAGGAGATGAATGATAGCAAAGGACTGACCATAAATGTTCTAGAGCAGCAGCTGACACAGCACAAAGCTGCTCATGATGACCTCCAGAGAGTGAACTTTGACCTCCAGGCTGAGGTTGCAAACCTGAATGGCCTCATCACAGAGCTAAAGGAGCAGCTTGGGTGTGGCCAGGCAGAACGAGAGAAGGAGGAGGATAAAAACGAGAAGGGGATGGTCGAGAAAGAGACCGCACTTCTAAGTAAAGAGGAAGAGCTGAAAAAGAAAGAGTCTGAGCTCTCTCAGAGGGAGGCAGAGCTGATGAGCAAACAGCGGCTGAAAGATCTTGAATCCAGCACAGAGAAGACTGACACTAAGCTGCCCACCAGAGAGGAGGAACTGTCCCAAAAGGAGGCAGCTCTCAAGGAGAAGGGGGCACAACTCTCTGCACTGCAAAAGAGTCTGAAGGAAGCACAGGAGCGAATGGAGGAGGAGGAGGCGCAGGCTGTTCAGGAGGCTCGTAGGAGGGAGGCAGAGAGGAGACGAGAGCTGCTTGCTGTTGCTGAAGAGGCTATTGCTCATAAAGATGCTGAACTCCTGAAGCGACAGGAGGAGATCAACAGGTAATGGTTTCTTGCGATTGTTCTTTAAGCTACAATTCAGTGCACTAAGCTTTTTTTCATGGTTGGAAAATGAATTAAATATATGCATTTCATTTCATTATAAATGCTTTCTTTAAAAGTGCCACTTTCAAGAGAAAAAAAAAGAAATGTTATTCTTTACCCCATTATGACAATGAAACTAAAAGAAGAACAGCTGGAATTGTAATATTAACTTCCAACAGTGTTCATCTTGTAGTATTTCGGGGCAGTTGGTGGCCTGGTGGTTAGGGAGTTGCCCCTGTGATCAGAAGGTTGTAGGTTCGAATCCCAGGACTGCTAGTGGCACCACTGAGGTACCCTTGAGCAGGGTACTGTCCCCACACACTGCTTCCCGGGTGCTGCATTGCTGGGACCCCACTGTTTGACTTGGTGAAGGGGTTAAATGTAATGAAAGAATTTCACTTTGTTCACACTGTGTTCATGTGTGACTATAAAGAGTCACTTTACTTTTATGTCTTGATGTAGCATTCAGATTGATTTTTAATTCTGCTATTATCTCTTCATAGGTTGAAGGAGGAGCTGAAGTGCAATTGTGAAAAAGTGAAAAGTCTCTCTGTGGACTTGCAGAGGAGAGAAGACGATTCAGCCGATGTGAAAGAAAAGCTCATGGACTCTAAAAAGCAAATCCAACAGGTGCAGAAGGAGGTGGGTCAAAACACTGAAACTGTATTGGTTGGTTCTTGTCAGGTTACAGTGTGCTGTGAAATTTCTTGTTTTTCTTTATCAGATCACTTCTTTACACCATTGCTTACTCTTGTTTTTTTCTCCTCTAAACAGATTTCTTTCATGCGTGATGCGGAAAAATCTCTGAAGCAGAAATTGAGTGATCTAGAGAAGGCTAAAACCCAGCTGCAGAATGAGCTCTCGAGTCGAGAGCGCACCATTCAGCAGCTAAAGAATGTAAGGACCAAATCTAAGTGCTTTTAGTCATGTCCACACAATGATAGGCATTAAGATATGAAAGCTAAAAAAAGATATAAATGTATACTTGTTGACCTCATTAATTGATTTTCTTATAATCCTTTTTTAGCAGCAATCATCTGATTCCAAGACAGAAGAGTATATCCAGCTCTATGAGAAAACTCTTAAAGGTACAGTACATCAGCATTAACATGTCTAGATATCTGTGCTTACTAGGCAGCATGGCATGGTTGAAATTCTTATGACATAACTTATGACAATATAGGAAGAAAGAAAAAAAGAAGATTCTTAAAACGATGCCATTAAGAGGCTTGCATTAATTTTGGCCATAATTACTAGCCTTTTTTCAGTTCATGGGAATTCATTGTTTAAAAAAAAAACCAAAAAAAACATTTGTAGCATCTGTAATTCTTCAAGATGTTCACAGTATAGAGTAACAAATTAAGCGTTTGATTAGAGTCTCATAATATCAGTATTATATTAGCATCCTATCAATAAAGCCCAAAATCACATTGACAGTTAGCAGAGAGTACATTGAGTATTTTACAAAAAATACATGCAAACCTGATAGACAGCGCCACAGAAATGTCTCTCAATTCTCTCAATCTTTCAGAATATCACGCTACTTACTCAAATTTCATTGTGTTGACTCCTGTATAAACTTACATTTAGGAGATCCATACTTCCTATAGTTAACAAGAACATTTAGCACAAGACACATATTTATATAAATACTGTGTTCTCCAAATGTTATCTGCACAAGTATCCTTAGTAAACATCAAAGGGTACTTGTGCATTAATTCGCATCGCATATGCATTAATGCTCATTATTTAGAATCGTAGTTAATCAAGGCCTGAGTGTGTTATTCACCTGACAGTTTCCCTGTTGACTTGCTTGTTTGTGATTAGATTTCCAAGGACGAGAACAAGTCATAGAGGACATGCGTTTGGCTTTGACTGAGCAGGAGGAGACACAGACTCAGCTGGACTTAGAGCTGGACAACAGGGAGGCTCGCATCGAGGAACTCACCCAGGGTAAGCGGCTATATAAAATACGCTGCGGAACACTTTATACTGCAGATTTAAAGGGGACATATTATGCAAAACTCACTTTTTGCATCCTTTTGTATTTCCATTTGTGTCTCTACTGCTCCTATAAACACTCCAAGCGTGAAAAACATCCATCCGTTTTCTGTGAGTCCGTTTTGCAGATTTTGGTGTCAGAAATGAGCCGTTTGGACGGCTCCCTTATTCTGACATCAGTAGGACATTTGCATAGAACCGCCCCTCACCTGTCGAGCCCCGCCCACTAGATTAGTTGAAGATCTGCCATTTTTGTCTGCTGGTTTTACGAGCATAAGACGCCGAGTGCTGCGGCTACAGGCGAAGGCGAAGTCACATGAAGTGTGTGTTCATCTCACTGAGGTTCCAACATATAGGGCTGGATAGCGCCTCTGTTTTCTAACATTTTCCACATGTGGTAAACGCAGCATAAGCAGGGGATGGGTGGGGCGTGGCCAGCAACAGCTTATTTGCATGAAAGTGACAGAGCCCTTAAACGGCTCATTCTGAAAGGGACTGAAGCTGTCCAGAATAGAGCCGGTGAGTCTCTTTATGTGAAAGTGATTTTGTGCAAAGAACTTAATGAACATGTTTTGTAGCCCATAGACCTGTTATAACTTGTTTCAAAAAGAGGTAGAATATGTCACCTTTAATACTTGAGACTCAGAAACAGGCTGGAAACCTACTTCTTTCAGTAATTATCATTTCCTGTTCGATGAAAGATGCTCTTCATGGACACACAGAATTGAAGGAAACTGTGATGTTGGTGCTACCATCCCACCACTCTCGTATCAGCTGATGATGGAGATTTGTCAGTGTCTCAGGCTGCTCTTGTGTCTGTAAACTCCATGATTTTAGCCATTTTAGCTAAAGTATCAGAGCCAGTCTGTTGGTTAGAGTCCTTTTCTGCTAGATTTTTTTCCATTAGATAAACAGCACTTAAAGCTTTCATCTTAATCACACTTCTCTGATGCTTCAGATCTGAAAAAAGATTCACAGGTTTCTGTCCATCCTTCCATTGTGAGGAGACAATTCAACAATGACATCACGTGTAGATGTTCGAGAAGCCGTTACTGAAACAGGAAGACAGGAGGAACGTCTGCACCAGAACAGCCTAACTGGATCATCTGAGATGTGGAAGTTGGTTCACTGGATTGATGAGTATAAATTTATAACTGGAATTAAAAGGGATGATCAGGGGTAGAAAATTCTTTAGAGCAATTTCTGCAAACCCCCCCCCAAAAAACAAAAGTGAGTCTCCTGAAAGGAATGGACACAGTAATCAAGGCACAGGATGGACACTAAACTGAAACTGATTTTCTGTTACTCAGACTCTTAGCTGTGTGCCCCCTAGTGGCCAGCATGGCACATGCAAAAAAAATAGAATATTATTTTCACTTTTATTTTCAAGTTTAAGTCTTCTGACCTGCAAGACCTGTGACCACACCAAGATGTTAACAAAAGCAATTTAGGACTTGAATCAAGCAAGGCTAATTGAGAGATACACTATATGGACAAAAGTATTGGGACACACCTGTTTTTCAGGTTACTTCCAGTGAAGGAAAATCTTACTGCATCAGCAGACCAAGACATTCTGGACAGCACCATGTTTCCAACTTTGTGGACCCAGTTTGGGGAAGAACCTTTTCTATTCCAGCAGGACTGTGTCCCAGTACACAAAGCAGCTCCATAAAGACATGGCTGGAGGAGCTCAGTGTGGAAGAACTTGAACCCTAACCTCACCCTCATTTTAAAGTCCATGTAATTGAAAGCAATGTCATTAAAGTCTCTGTGGGTGTAATGGTCGCATGTCCCAATACTTTTGTCCACATATTGTAGGTAATACATACATTTATGAGCTTTTGTGTGTGTGTGTGTTTGTATGTGTGTTTTGTTCCATTCATTTCAAATAATTGATATGTTGTGACTTAACATAATATAGTGCCTGCATGTCATGGTCCAGCCGTCCTGTGGTTTAAACTGAATGAAGTTCCTGTGACTGGAGATCTGAACTTAGGGGGTTTCAAATACAAGACATAACAAACAGGTAGGATTTAACATTTTCTGTATTGTTTAAAATCAGGTTAAAAATATATTTCTTGATGTTATATAACGATATACGTGATGCTTTGGCTGGAACTAAAACAAATGAAAGGGTGGTCTCATACTTTTGCACAGAACTGTGTGTCCTGAACAAGGTGGTGGTCTGTTATTTCTTTTGCCAAAATATCAAAATATATAAACACACACACAGACACACGCATATATATATTTTTATACAGTACTGTGCAAAAGTCTTAGGCACCTATGAAAATGGTTTGAATCTGTTTAAATCAGCAGTGGGTTTCATGAACAAAATCACTCTCACATAAAGAGATATCACCAGGTTTATTCTTCACAGTTTCAGTCCCGTTCAGTCACGCCGTGTCAGGGCTCTGTCCCTATCATGCAAATAAGCTGTTGCTGGCCACGCCCCACCATCCCAGGCTCCACCCACCCCTTACGCTGCTCGTAACAAAACGAAACTTAACTGCGATAGA
>JBBPCY010072717.1:0-10826 GCA_037974405.1 Brachyalestes nurse
CCAGGGCAACCTATACAAGTGCACATACTAAATTTCTACACAAACACACACATAAAATCCAATGTGCAGATTTGTCAAACAAGAACCCACAAGCAAATATAAATAAAACCACACCAAATAAGGCCCTAATATGTTCTGCCATTTATTTACCTATCAATTGAAATCCCCTTGTGACAGAACCACCCCTCATCTTTCGAGACTAGACCCACTAGATTAGTAAAAGATCCGTCATTTTTATCATCATTTTTGTCGCCATTTTAAAGATTGCCATTGCTGGTTTTACGAGCATAAGACTCCGAGCGCTGGGCTACAGGCGAAGGCGAGTCACATGAAGTGTGTGTTCATCTCACTCTGGGTCCGACTCAGGGTCCAACATATAGGACTGGATAGCGGCTCTGTTTTCTGAAATTTTTTCTGTAGCTGTCGATCAATCCTGCACAGTAACAAATACATTTTGGTCCAATCCTCCCTACAGGCCTCATTCAGCTGATGTTGGTGGGCTTTTCTTGCTGAACTCTTTGCTTCAGGTCCCGCCAAAACATTCATTGGCAAACTGACTACAGTATTTAAGGTAAATGTTTTCTGCAGTACTCACTTTCTGGTGGCTTCAGTTCTCCTAAAACCTTCAGAAGAATTCCGTGATGAAATCACAGTTCAGATGCCAGAGTGTTTGGGTCGGTTCTCACCAGAAATCATGTTCTATTTTTGCTTTATCAGTCCACATAAAAATCTTATCGTCATAGTCTGGTTCATCCAGGTGGTATTTGGAATATTTTAAATGGTGCTGCCTTTAGAGCAGAGCCTTCATTCCCTGCTATCATTCTGTAAACACTATTCTGGACTCATGAACACTGACATTAGCCAGTGCAAGAGTGGCCTGCAGGTCCTTAGGCGTTTCCCTGGGGTTCTTTGCGATCTCCTGGAATATTATTTGCCTGATGTGTATAATATATGTTCTTGGAGTGATTTTTGCTGGATGACTACTCCTTGAAAGGGTAACAATGGAATAGATTTCTTTTTCTATCTGGGCACTGTCTGCCTGACAGTGGATTCTACTGAAATTGTAGAATCCACTATAACATCTCAAGGCTTTTTTTCTGAGATCTTTAGGAATTTTTCTGAAATCTTCAGGCTTCTCCTTTGTCCGATACATGACGTGCGATCACAAGAGACTTTGATAGTGAAGGTTAATATCTTATAAAAGGGACAGGGTCACTCACATTTGTGCTTAAATCTAATCATTCCTCACACGTAACACACACCCAACTGATTGTTAAAGAGGCTCACACAATTTTTATCCAGCAATGGCTTTAAATGTTTGACCAGTTCAATAAATTAATGAGAAATTAAACATGGTTTGTATAGAGTCTCAGAGCAAGAGATATAACTGTATTCAGGAGGATGCAGAAGATAAGGAGTGATGGTAGATTAATATTCACACTCTGTAAAAAAGAGCCATTTTCCTTTATAGTCAGTATTTCCCAGTCCTCCTCTTTGCATTGGTTTCTCTGCTTTCAACAAGTTTTAATAGATAATTAATAAACCAACTGGAGTTATAGTCATTTTGCTATAGTAAATAATTAGAAAATTGCTTCTAACTATATAGTTATGAATTAATACATTTGATTTACATTCATCATTCAAAGAATTCTTCTCTGCACTGGGCTCCTCCTTTGTGTGTTCACCTGTGTTTCACCTGTTTGTATTTAGAATACTGTTTTTGTGTGTTTTTACTCTTGCATTGGCAGACATTCCTCTTGCTGGGCCTACTTTTGTTGAAGAAAAATTACATGGATTTCAGGAAAGATGCTTACAATAAAGTCACTACACAAACACACCGGCCTACATCCCCAACATCATGGCACATCTGACTTTGTCTCATTTCTTTTAACAACCATAATAAATCCACTCCTTTTCTACTAACAAACATGGTGTGGATTCAAAGTTTAGCTCCACCTATGTGTGAGGAATAATTCATACGAATGTACGGCATGTCTTTGCGAATTGTTAGCATTTCTGAGGTTTAACGAGGGTTAAAGAGTCGGGTGTCACTAAACCTTTCAGTGCAGGGGAAGTTCAAGAGCAGGATTTGTGAGCACTGCCCTGGAGATGCCTGGTGATCCGCTACTGTCTGTTTGTGTAGAAAGACGTCTGTTCTTCTCATCAGAACATCTAGCTCCAGCTCCCTGAAGAAGCTCAGGTTGTAGCACTGCAGGGCCCTTAGAGAACATTAGGCTGAGAAAACAATCCCCAACACACGCACAGGACCTTCCTGGTCTTACATAACGGGCACCTCTCACACCAAACACACACCTCAGGTCCCGTTAACAGCAGACAGCCAGTCAGGACATAAACATGTTTCCCTCCTCATGCCTCCAGCCATCAGTCACAGCGTCGCAGCAGAAAACACTTTATTGGAGCATGTTTACGAAAAGTGGAGGGACTATTAGAATTTCAGCGGCCTGTAGTTACAGGACAATTTTCCTCAAGCCCTAACGCTGTCATTAAAAGCTTTTTCACTGGAATTCCAAAACTTTTATGAAGTGCACGAGAACCTCGGCATTACACAACTGCAGCAGAGAGAGAGAGAGAGAGAGAGAGAGAGAGAGAGAGAGAGAGAGACAAAGACAGACAGACAGATAGAGGAAGGAAAGAAAGATACAGAAATAGAGAAAGAGAAAGAGGGAGAGAAACCAGAAAGAGATGAAAGGAAGATAGAAACAGACAGAAAATGAGAAAGATAGACAGAAAGATATGAAGGTGAGGGGAGAATGATGGGAGAATAAGGGGAGAAATAAAGAGAAATGAAAAGTGATATAAAAAGAAGGGTGGAGAGAAAGAAAGACAGAGAGAGACAGAGAGAGAGAGAGAGAGAGAGCTTTGATAACACCTGTATTGTGCTCAATTGTAACTCAGTATTATTTGAATGTGGTGCAGCAGAGTGTGATTCACTCATGATTACACCTCCCAAACACCAGACAGTGTACAGCCTCTAATCTGTGAGCCAGAAACACACACACACACATAAAACACACACACACACACACACATATACACACACACACACACACACACACCTCACGCCGCCAGTGCTATAAAAAAAACACACTCTCCCATTCTGCTCCACCACAACCTCCAACACAAACAAGCCACTGAGCTTATGCAACCGCCTCAAATGTGAGAAAAATGTCACAGAGGAACCCCAGCCTCATAGACGCCACTAATTCAGTGCTTCCATAAAAATATTCGTCCTGATTGGACAAATACACTGTCTGGTTTGGTCAACAGGAGCATGATTTTCCCTTTTGAGTCTTGGATCTTCTCAGCATTTCTTCTGCATGCTTCCAGGGAATCTTTCCTTTTGAGTCTTGGCTCTTGTCAGCATTTCTTCTGCATGCTTCCAGGGAATCTTTCCTTTTGAGTCTTGGATCTTCTCAGCATTTCTTCTGCATGCTTCCAGGGAATCTTTTGAGTCTTGGTTCCTCTCAGTGGTTCTTCCTCTTGGTTTTGAGTGTCTGCAAATGAGTCTTGGTTCTCTCTATGTTTGCTCCTTCTCATAAGCTTAAGATATTGTTCCTAACACTGCCGTGTCTTGAATTTCTAAAAAGCTGCTTTGAGGTAAAGTTGGATGGGTTAAAAAAATATGCATTGTATAGATTTAGGTGAGCTAGTTGGTCATCTGGACTAAAGATCGAGTGTCATGTGGTAGGTTTGTAGATATATACAGTATTTCTGCCTGTTTCTTAGGGCAATAAAAGGTCTGCATGTGGATGTGAGTAAGAGAGAGATTTTAAAGTGATTAAAGAAGGTTTCAAAGTGGAAGCAGAAGAAACAAACAAATCCTTTGCAGAACATCGGTGGTGTTACAGCTGTTTGAGATTAGCAGGTGGTACAGAGTGATCTGTCTCATTTATGCCTTCTTAGAAACATTCAGTGTCCGCTACCGTGACAGGGCAGTACTTTGTAGGATATACAGTCATGTAAAAAATAAGGACACAGCATTAAATATTCAGTTCTTTAGTAGGTAATGTTCAAATATCGATGTCTAGTCTTGTTTTCATTCATCTCTGGAAAGGAAAGTGATTTAATTGAAGGTAAACAAAAAATTAACTTTGTTTTACTCATTAGACAAAAGATAAACAAAAATGCCCATTCTAACTAAGGAAAAATGTAAGATGCCCTATCAGCTGAAATTACTGCAGTATGATGCTTCATTTAGTCTCTACCAGTCTCTGACATCGTTCCGAGGAAAGTTTGCCCCACTCCTCAATGCAGAATTATTTCAGCTGTGAGATGTTTGAGGGGTTTCAGCATCTCAATGGGATTACGACTCGGACATTCCAGGACTCTGCATTTCTTAGTTTTCAGACAGTTTCAGCATTAATTTTTTTTCACCCATCTTACAGATGGGTTCTCATGTTCCTCAAGCACCCTCTGATACATGGTAGAATCCATGGTGGATTCTGTGATGGTAAGCTCGGCAGATCCTGCTGCAGCACAGCATCCCCAAACCATGACGCTTCCACCGCCATGCTTCACAGTTGGTATGAGGTTCTTTTCCAGGAATTCGGTATTGGGTTGTCCTCTGTTCTGGTGTCCAAATAATTCAATTTTAGACTTAGTCCAAAGAACATTATTTCAGAAGTCCTGGTCACTGTCCATGTTCTCTCTGGCAAACTTCAGTCTGGTCTTTATGTTTCTCCGAGAGAACAAAGGTTTCCTCCCATGCACGTTAAACTTGTGCAGCCTCTTTCTGATTGCAGAGGCATGCACTTTCATATCAACAGTATCAAGAGCCAGCTGTAGGTCCAGTGATGACATTCTAGGGTTTTTGGAGACATCTTGCAGTCTGCTTTCGGGGAAAATGCTTGAAAGGCCAAACCTGGGCATGCTGGCCATTGTTCTGAAAGTTCTCCACTTGAAGACTATTTTCCAGACAGTGCAATGGCTGATTTCAAATTCTTTTGAGATCTTTTTTCAATCCCTTTAATAGACTCATAAGATGCTACAGTCTTCATTCTGAAGGCCTCAGATAGCTCTTTTGATCTCATCATGGTGTTCACTCCAACACACACCAATGAAAATGCTTGAGCCTAATTCAAAATGCTGAGTAATGATAATCTAATCACGTGCACCTGATGTGATACACCTGTGTGTGATTTGGGCCATTTTAGTTGGGAATAAATGTGGGGTTGTCCTGATTTATTCCATCCCAGAAATTGCATTTTTGGTGAATTACAGTTTACAGAACATTTTGAACTTGTTTAGTTACATTCATTGATTGTTACAATTGAGATTAAATATCCAAAAATGTTACAAAACCACACAGGCTTTTCATGATACACATAATGTGTGTATGTGTACGTGTGTGTGTGTGTGTGTAAGATGGGGCCTCCATGCACTAGTTATCCAGCACATTCCACAGATGCTTCCCTGTGTATGTACTGATGTTTTCTGCAGTCTAGTTCTTTATGTATGCCTTTGGTTGTAGGCCACCTAAGAAAATGATATGTAATTGATTTTATGTGTACGGTGTTTATTTGTGCAGAAGAACACAAACAAATAAGGATGATACATGCAAATTTAGCAGCAAAAAGGGCCCACATTAGATTCTCCAGTTTGAGTGGTGACAGGAAAGCTAATGCACTAACATGGCCTGTAGTGTTTTAGTGCAGAATGGGTAATGATTTTCAGCCAATGGGAAGATCATTTACATATACCTTCACAGTCAATATATATATATATATATATATATATTCCTTTCATCCCTTTCTGGTTTTCTGTTAAAAACTTTTTTGTTTTGAGTAGCAGTTTGGTGTTTCCCAACTCTGGGCCTGGAGACAGACTGTCCTATAGATTTTAGTGCTTTTCCTGTCTTAACACAGCAATTACAACACAGTAAGAGGTCGTTAATGATCTGTTAGTTGAATCAGGCGTGTTGGAGGCATGGAAGACATTTAGATGTTCAGGGCTGTGTGCCTCCAGGACCCTGGTTGAGAAATGCTGCTCTAGATCACTCACACACGTCTGCTTTTTTGTTCAAAGCACAACTCGTGTGTTTTGAACTTGTGGAAAGTTCCTGAATATCCCACGGCGCAGGAGCTCGGTCCACAGAGAGAAATACGGGGCCGTAAATCTTTCCTGATGCAGTTTTGGTTTTAATGGGCCATTAAGGTGCACAAAGCTGTTTGTGTGCAAGTGCTTAGTTCCCCTCTCAGAGGACTGCAGGGAGGTCTGCAGCTGGTCCTCAGAGAACCTTATCTTTCATTCTGTCAATGGTTTTCTCACTGAACCTGGGCCAGATATAACTCCATCCCTCATTCTGTAACACGCAGTGGTCTGTAAGGTGTCCAGGCTGAAGGAGAGAAACTTTCAGGTGAAGGCTGGAAACCAGACCCTAGTAACTGGACCATGTGTACAAACCTATAGCTTTTGAGAAACCTTTGCTATGAGATGCATAGAGATGTTTGCATACAAAGAAAAATGTTGCTGTGGGAGCAAAAGAAAGTGAAAAAATAAAATTCTGTCATACGTGAACACGCCACAGCACACAGTGTATTTAACCCATTCACCAAGTGAAGCAGCGGGAGCCAGGAACACAGCGCCCAGGGAGCAGTGTGTGAGGACCACTAGCCCAGCAGCTGCTTAGAAAGAAATAATAGATGACTTTCATTGTATGTTAAGAGCTGTGGTGAGCTGGTGCCCAACCCATGGTGAGTCCCTGCCTCGCGCCCGTAGACCCGGATATTCTCTGGTAAGGATGAAGTGGAAAATGAAAATGAATGAATGAATGTTAAGAGATTTTAGGAGATTTTATTAGAAGTCATTTTAAATTATTCATCATGGTATAAACAGAAGAAGGTATTTAAGATGTTCAAATTAAACAAAATGGACGGATGAGGCTATGTTACGTTTTGAGCTATTTTAATATATATTTTAATACAAATTTTTTGGACCTGTATGCCTTTATGGTTTTATAGTTGTTATTCACAAAAAACACCTTCTAACCTCTCTTTAACCATTAGAACATAACTGTAAAGCCCCAAATATGCTTAGCTAAATATCCATAGAATTGAGTAAATGTACTCAGTCTGAAGAGGACAGGTGTAGTCTGGACACCACGATGTGAAATTTTGGGCTAAATATGGGTGGAATCATGGACTTACAAGGGTGGCAATAATCTGATTTTTCTGAACCAGTTCACCACCTAAAAGTGGAGCTCAAAGTTAGGGGCACTTCTCACCACCAAGCCAGTCAATAGCCCATGAATGGAATTTGAGTTAGCAGAGCTTTTAGCTCTTGTCTTGCTTGCTCTGCTTGTGTTTTTTCTGACTTTAGGAGAAGACTCCCAGACTGTTTTCACATTACGACTAGTTACCACACACCTCTGGAAACCATTGACTTTAGTGACATCACAGCCATGATGAATTCAAATCAGGCTGAATGAACAATGTACTGCCTGAGGAATTTAAAGGATGTGTTTTGATGACATCAAACTATTTTTTCCAGAAGGTCAAAAATGTTTTTGTAAAATAACCTGATCTTTATATCTCTTAATTTACCAGATGCTCAGGTTGTATATGCTGTGTAGAAGATTTGTACAAGGTCGGCAGCCTTAGAGCGAGTCCACGTTCCTCTCTGACTTGTTTGACTGTCATAAACACGGAACTGAAGTGATCAACAAGAGTCAGATTTCCCTCCTTCCTTTCGAAAGACTCTCCTTGGAGCTTTTGCACAGATGGAAGTGACATCTGATCATGTGGCCCTGCCACAAAGAACAAAACAAGTTCAGTCCACAGAACAGCAAAGTGAAAATTCCCCACTCTGATACACCTGATTCAGCCAATGAAGGTTTGGGAAGGAGGTCGTAATTAGATGTCTTGGATGTACTACACTGCCCTCCATAATTATTGGCACCTGTCACGTCGTGTCCCCAACACCCCAAGCAAGAGGCACGCAGACCCGGTTCCATACTGTGACTGTTGTTTATTTTCTTCAATGCACAAACCAAATGTAACGCATCGGTGAACCCAACTAAACAGTGAAACAGAAACCCTTATATACAAAACACAAAACCCAAATGAACCAATAAACAAACAGAAACACTCATTACTAATTAACCCCAGGTGAAAACACAAAAAACCCCAACAGAAACCCACAGCGACCCCTGCTGGCCGCTAGGGGGGACGTAACAAATATACAATATCATATATACAATATAATATGATATTGTATTATTTCTAATGCTGTACTACATATCAGCTTAGTGCTGTATAAAAAGGAAAAACTAGTGACCTCTGCTGGAGGGTTTGTAACAGCTACGTTATAAGTTTCTCAAATTTCTCATTACCGAAAGAGTAAATCTCTCTACCGCAACATGTCATCAACTGTTGCGGTGTATGATAATACTGTTGCGGAATATGAGTGACCTTGAACTTTTCTGCCTTCTGTTAAGGCGCCATGAGGCCTAGCTAAACTTTAAGAGTTAAATAACAATCAAGAATTTTTAAAATGTAAAAATTTTAAATGTTTAAATGTAAACTTTGCGTATCAGTAATGAGACATGAAAAGTCGTATAGGCACTCAAATGAATAAACTTTTAACTTTAATCTGGAGAGAAATAAAATGAGGTGCTTAGCTGGTTGCCATTTTGAGGGTCACTGGATATGATGTCCCCCCACTTAGAATTGCTTGATTATGTAAGTTCTTTGTGGATTTAAACAATGATTGAATATTGTTGCGGAGGATGAGAAAACTGGTGGTGGACAAAGTATTTTGCTTCAAATTTCCACTTTTTTTTTTTTTACAAATAAATTCTAAATATCACCTGTTTATTTATTGTAACTATTTGGAGTATGACATGCACTGAAGATTTAAAGTTTTTATTTTTCTTAAATATATCCAAAGAATCCAAATACAGTAATGGACACGTTGCGGTAATGAGAATGTTACTATTAATTGTGAAAAAAGTAGCAAAAATATTTTAATGATGTTCATTTTAAATTATATTCAACATAACCTTTGATGACATGTTTATAAATGTATCATTAACATTTTGATAGCATTTACTTTGTTCATCAAAATTCTTCATGCCACCTTGTAAGTCTTATTTCGTGAGAATCACCCACATATGTGTACTGATTGACTATTTAACAAAATGGCCCAAAGCGTATTCTTTGAAGAGCGCTGATGAGGTAACCCAATGCATTCTCAAGTTCTTCTATCAGTTTGGCACCAAAGCGCATTCTTACAGATCAAGGGAAGGAATTTGTGAATGAAGTAAGTAAGCAACTACTAAAATGCAAATCCACCATTTACAGTATAGGTTACTCAGCTATAATGGAACTCATTGGCTAGCACAGTTTAATCTTGTTTTACCTGTGTCATTTGATTATGTTTTTCTTAATACAGATCAGTAAAACTATTTGCAAAATCCTCAATATTCAAAGACGTCTCTGTGCCCCATACCACCCACAGACAAATGGGTTGGTTGAGAGGATGAATGGGACCATACAGAGGTCATCCACCACCACCACGTCACTTTTTGGCAGCTTGAAAATGGCATATTATCATTTTTTATGTTCCTTTCAAGGTATTTCAGAAGTTATAAGGGACTGTTTGCAGTATAATGTGTCACATATAACCCTCCTGAATGTTATCAAGCAAGTTTGAGGTAGAAACAGTATTTCAGCCACAAGTTATAAGCTGCAATCACTTTTTGGCAGCTATAAAATCACATATCATTTTTAATGTTCCTTCCAAGGTATTTCAGCCGTTGTAAGGGATTGTTTGCTGTCAGTAGCTGTCTACGTAAGTAATCTGGGCGCTACAGCTTTAAGCAGCTGCGTGGCAATCAAGTTCTGGCAGACTATCACTTTTTGGCACAACACAGCGGAATCCCGTTATTTTCTCATGTGTGAGTTTAATATAATATCAAAACACATAGAGCAGAGAAAAATGCAAGCCTTTTGAAGAAATTTAGCTCAGAGATGGGACTGATAGATGTGTGGAAAACTCTACACATCCATCTATTCAGGAAGGCATTCAATATACAATAGGCTGGATTCTTTTTTTATGTTTAAAAACAATGTAACATTTAAAAGATGTATGTTTGGCTCAATAAACATGTCAGACCATGCAGCTGTGACATTAACAATAACATTAAACTCTAATAAAGGCAAACATTGTGGAGATTAAATAACTCTCACAAGATAAAGAATTTACTGATAAAATTAAAAAGGTACTAAATGATTATGTAGAGGTTAATGATAGAGAAGATATAGACCCAATATTGCTTTGGGAAGGAGCTAAAGCGGTTGTAAGAGGCCACATAATTCCCTATTCATCTGCAAAAAAAGAGCAAAGGATGCACAACAGAAATGATTAATTGAAGAAATACAGTGCATCCGGAAAGTATTCACAGCACATGACTTTTTCCACATTTTGTTATGTTAGAATTATTCCAAAATGGATTAAATTCATTTTTGTCCTCAGAATTCTACACACAACACCCCATAATAACAACATGAAAAAAGTTTACTTGAGGTTTTTGCAAATTTATTAAAAATAAAAAAACCTAAAATAAATAAAACCTAAAATAAATTAAAAAAGCTGTAAGTACATAAGTATTTACAGCCTTTGCTCAATACTTTTTTGATGCTCCTTTGGCAGCAATTACAGCATCAAGTCTTTTTGAATATGATGCCGTCGCCCCAGTCTGAGGTCAAGAGCGCTCTGGAGCAGGTTTTTATCCAAGATGTCTCTGTACATTGCTGCAGTCATCTTTCCCTTTATCCTGACTAGTCTCCCAGTTCCTGCCGCTGAAA
>JBBPCY010072718.1:0-10826 GCA_037974405.1 Brachyalestes nurse
TGTGTTTAGATATTGTTGGACTGATGTTAGGGGTACCGAGCATGCAGCACTATGGTTGAATAGCAGATGATGATGATTGTTGAGTTAGCTTACGAGTGTAAGCAACAGACGTAGACTACTTGAGCACTAATGTACGTCACCCTGGATAAGGGCGTCAGCTAAATGTCGTAAATGTAAATGTAAATGAAGAAAACCAGACTGCCATGTGACAGGCCGTGCGGCCACTAAGAGAACCAAAAGGCCCAGAGTTATATTGATTTTAACACATAAACTTAAAACTTCTGAAATGCCTAGGACTTAGAACTAGATTTTCATGGATTTTGAAGTTTGTTGTGGGTACTTATGGTGATGATTAGACTGTGTCTGACAGATTAGGCCATAACTCGTGACCAGCTGTTTTTTTTGCTTGAGTCAGGAGCTTGTTGTTCAGGGACTTTCAGAAACTTTCAGTAAGCTTATTCATACCGTTACTCCATCATCTCATTTATTTTATTTTGTGTGTTTTATGTTTGTCTCGTGTAAATAAATGTTGTCTTAGCGTGATCAGCGAGTTTCCTTCTTCATTAAAAGTTGTCACTTCATGGCTGCGATAACGTTACCAATGCTCATTAAACTGATAATTCCCTTGATTAACTAATCCCCTTATTACTTTCAAGTAGAACTATTTTTGAATGTGCGGCAAAGAATTTCAAAGGGTTAATTACTGTACTCCCGCTGCACCGAATAGTTTAGGCTGGATTCCTTAACAAACCCTGCTTGACAGAAAACCCCTAATTAATTAATAAATAATCAGTTAACAATTGACTATTAACTATTAACTAATTAATTAATTAATTAATTAATATATAGGTGACTCAGCCTAAACTGATTCTGGTGGAGAATATGTAAATTAAACCAAAACTAAATTTCCTACATCAGGAACTGGGGGCCGCAGCTTTGGGACCTGTGACGAGGGTTGCAGCTTGGAGCCAGCATGGACAGGAGCCTTGGGGCAGGCATGGACAGGAGCCTTGGTACAGGCATGGGCAGGGACCTTGTCCTTGGGGCTGGCATTGGAGCCGCCATCTGGTGGTTGCATGCTTTCTACTGGCGTGGGCCAGCAGTGGTGCCAGCATGGGGACCAAAAGAGCACCAGGGACCCCGTCCCTCTCTGCCGGCTTGGGAGCTGGTGTGCTCTGTGCGGGCTTCTGAACTTGTGTCCTCCGTGCTGACTGAGGGGCTAGCCCTGATGCTAGCCTGTGAGCCAGCATGGGCACCAGCGCGGGGACCAAAAGAGCACCCAGGACCCCGTCTCTCGACGCTGGTTTGGAAGCCATTGTGCTCTGTGCGAGCCTCCGAGTCTGCGTCCTCCTGGTTGGCTGCTGGTCCAGCCCATGAGCCGGTGTGAGGGCAGCCAAATCATATGCTGCCCGGACCTGCAAGATCACAGCAAGCGCAGACAGGACCCGCTGGAGCAGCAGGTGACTCACCTCCCAGGACGAGCCGGACCTGAGCGTTGGAGGATCAGCTCGTGAGGAGTTCAGGGTCTCCATGGGCAGCTGATCAGTGGACCTGTGTCTGGGTTTCCGTGACCCCCCCTCCCCCGTCTCCTTCGCCCCCGAGCCGATCTGCGGCTGGGCCAGAGCTGTCACCTCCGGAGACAAGATTGTCGGCGCGTCCGCCAGACTACTGCTCCAGACGTCCCCTTCCTCCTCGTCCTCCGAACTGATCCAACACACTAACTCCTGGGGGCTGAATCAACTCCAGTGGGTCCCTCTCCTTGCGCTCACTACTGATTCCCACAAGCCCGTGGCAGCACCTGCTGTGCCTCGTTGGTAGGTCGGTCCACCTGTTACCTTCGTTCTGTCCACTTTCTACCTTAACAATGCAAATTTCCCACTGTGGGACTAATAAAGATTTATCTTTTCTTATCTTAATTAATCTGCACATGAGGCCTACTATTTATCATGGCATTTTCTAAGACATGCGGTAGTCAATATGATGTCCAAAGTATATTTGAATATGCAGTTGGAAAACAACAATGCTCAGAGTCAGTCTTAGATGTTACTAAGAAAAATATTTAACTTATTTTTGAACAGTCTTTTCTGTGAGAAACCTGGTATTAAAGTGTGTAAAATGTTGATAGCATGTAGACAGAATGTAGAGATAAGGATTTTTTTTTCATGTCAGTGCTGCTTCTTTAAAAACCTGAAGAGACCATAGCCTCCTGAGAAAACACCATGGACTATAAAGATAAAGAGAAACATGTCAACCTTTCATCATGTGTTGGGAAGGAAAAGAAGCTCAGCGATAAGTAACTATATACCAAGTAGGACTTCTGTTTTGAACGTACACTGGTTTCTTTATTTTTGTACTAAGTAGAGAATATATCTAAGTCAGTGCTTAATTAGTGCTGGAGATGTTGCCTTGTTACACAGCTAGTTTTGCGGGATAATTCAAGAGAACAACCTCCATCAAAGCATTACTTAAAAACCTTGATGTGAGTCTTCAACTTTTTGAAGACTCAACCTTCATATGAAGAATACACATCTCATATAAAACAGTATTGCAAATGTGTTATAATATCAACAGAAAACTCTGTCTTTGGCATTTAGCTAACATTACAGTAGAGGTTGCTTAAACTGGAATTTGGCCATCATTGACCACAACAGAGAAACATTTTGTTGTAGCTGATTGCTGTATTTTAAAAACACTTAGGTTTGACCAGTATAAGATTTAAGATGACCGGGAGCAGCATGCAGATTCTTCCGGTACAAAATATTTCATTCACAACTTTTAAACTGAATGGATTCCATGATTTGGAAGAGTGGCGGCCCATGCTGTTTATTCCATATCTTTTTATGCTTTTATTGTCTACCACCTCAAACTCATTGCTGATATATTTAATTATGTCTCATAGAGCTTTACACTCTCCAATGTTTGTATTAATTGCTCTAATGGCTGTTGTGGATCTGTGCTTGCCAGTATTTTTTGTCCCAAACATGCTGCTTAATGTTTTATTTGACTGGAATTGGATTTCACTTGTGGGTTGTTTAATACAGATGTTTTGTATTCATTATGTTGGTTCATTTCAGTCTACCCTACTGCTGTGGATGGCTGTGGATCGGTTCTATGCTATATGCAGACCTCTTTCTTATCACAAATACATGCAAATACCAAACTTTCTAAAGTTTATTATTCTGCCAGTAATCAGAAATGTAATTTTAGTTACTACAATGGTCTTTTTGGCTGGAAAGCTGCAATTTTGCATGAAAAATGAGATAGATCACTGTTTTTGTGAACATATGGCACTGGTTCAGCTGGCATGCGGAGATATTTCTATTAACAACTTGGTAGGACTTTTAAATGCTTTTCTAATACCAACTGTAGATTTTGTTTTTATAACTATATCTTATGTAATCATATTTGTTTCCATCATAAAATCAGGAAAATCCCACTTGAAGGCAATTAATACTTGTGTTACGCATATAATCATAATCACAGGAAGTTTAGTATTTGCCTTGATGGCTTTTTTGTCATATAGAATTAAGAATAATTTTTCTTCCAATAGTCGTATTTTCATAAGTACAATGTATGTACTTTTTCCAAGTTGTTTCAACCCAATTATTTACGGAGTAAGGACAAAAGAAATAAGGGAACCGTTACTTAAATTCTTTAACCATGTAAAAGTCTTACCACATTAATCCAGTGATGATATATGACCTGGTTTAGGTACATTTCTAAATAGTTTTTCTTAATGTTACATTATTATTCATGAATCTGACAATAAAAACTTTATCCAATTATGGGTAACTGGGTCAGCAGGTGTGGAAAATAATATTTAATAACTATACTTATTATTTTGGAATATTTGTACTTATTTTTATGAATATAATTTAGTGTTATACTGCTATCTTCCGTTGCATTTCAAAGTAAAGCACATATTTTGCTCCAGAAATGTCTCTTTTAGCCCACAAATGCTTGGAACTCATCTTTGTGCAAGGATTTTAAGTCACAGCATCACATAAACCTACTTCATATGTAGTTGAATTTTCTGCATTTTTGGAGGTGAAAACAGTTATCCAGATTAGTTTGACATGAAATTGTAGATTACAGAGAAACTAAGTGCCTTGGGTTTCTTTACAGTGATGATGACATTAACTAAGAGTTAGGATGTCTACCTATATACCTATAACTATAATCTAAAAATAAATTTTATTGTAGTGGTAAAAATTAGCACTGTTTTGCCTTATAATGCCCTGCACATACCTCCTCCCTGCCATGTGTATTTTTTACAAGATTTTAGAGTATAACCTCATCTCCAATTTGTCATAATACAATGTCTCAGCCCCAAACAGCATATTTAGAACCATTTGATGTAGTATCTTTCTGTGAGGTAGCTTTTGAAGGCATAACAAACATGCAGGTTCCCCAGCTGGCCAGGATAAAGCTCAGATCATGGTGTAAAGTCACCACGTTCTCTGCCCCCTGCTCCCTGAGCCAGTTAAGTAACGTAAAGTAAAGTGGCCCGTTATAGTTGGTTCATTTCAGTCTACCCTACTGCTGTGGATGGCTGTGGATCGGTTCTATGCTATATGCAGACCTCTTTCTTATCACAAATACATGCAAATACCAAACTTTCTAAAGTTTATTATTCTGCCAGTAATCAGAAATGTAATTTTAGTTACTACAATGGTCTTTTTGGCTGGAAAGCTGCAATTTTGCATGAAAAATGAGATAGATCACTGTTTTTGTGAACATATGGCACTGGTTCAGCTGGCATGCGGAGATATTTCTATTAACAACTTGGTAGGACTTTTAAATGCTTTTCTAATACCAACTGTAGATTTTGTTTTTATAACTATATCTTATGTAATCATATTTGTTTCCATCATAAAATCAGGAAAATCCCACTTGAAGGCAATTAATACTTGTGTTACGCATATAATCATAATCACAGGAAGTTTAGTATTTGCCTTGATGGCTTTTTTGTCGTATAGAATTAAGAATAATTTTTCTTCCAATAGTCGTATTTTCATAAGTACAATGTATGCACCACACAGTAAGAGCAATGTGAAATTCTTTCTCTGCATTTAACTTATTCACAAAGTGAAGCAGGGGGCTGTCATCAACGAGGGGTTCCCGGGGAGCAGTGTGTGGGAATGGGTACCTCAGTAGTGCCACTAGCAATGTTGGGATTCAAACCCACCGCCTTCGGGGCAACTCCCTAACCACTAGGCCACCAGCTGCCCCAGTTAGTTCGATAGGATGAATTCATATGTTTATAAATAAACAATTCCACGACAAATCCAGCGCCATGCTATTCAACAGGTGGCAGCACCACCAGAAATGCAGAGTGCACCCATAAAGTCAGACAACAGAGGACACAGGGTTGGCTATTAAGTGGACAAAAGGTGTGTGATCATCAACAATAATACTTTTTTAATGGTTTTATTTGAGAGCTCAATTGAGAGAACTGTTAAAATTGAATTAAACTCCAGTCTGACCCTAAATTTTCAGATCACCTATTCTGATGACATTTTCATCTCTCTGCAAATTCTTCCTGTACGAAATATTTCATTCACAATATTTAAACTGAATGGATTTCACGATTTGGAAGAATGGCGACCCCTTCCGTTCACATCTTTTTATCGGTTCTTTGCTATATGCAGACCTCTTTCTTATTGCAAATATATGCAAATACCAAACTTTCTAAAGTTCATTAGTGTACCAGTAATCAGAAATGTAATCTTACTTACTACAATTGTCTTTTTGGCTGAAAAGTTGCAATTTTCAATTGGAGATATTTCTGTTAACAACTTGGTAGGACTTTTGAATGCTTTTCTTATACCAACTGCAGATTTTGTTTTTGTAACTATGTCTTATGCAATCATATTTGTTTCCATCATAAAATCAGGGAAATCCTACTATTAACACTTGTGTTACACATATAATCATAATCACAGGAAGTTTAGTATTTGCCTTGAGAAATGCCAAACTTTCTCAAGTTTTCATTTCTCTCTCCGCTCATTTTGTTTATTCACAATCAAAGAATGAAAACTCATGTACCTGTTTCTGCCTGTGAGCATGGTGCCTCCTAGCTGCAGTGCATCAGCATGCTAGTGTCTCACTACTTTCTGCTTTTTGTTTTTTGTTTTTCACTGTTCTCCAGGTTCAGATCTATGTACTGATGTAAACCAGGCAGAGGCACCAACATTTATGTTGCACAGTTACAGGGCAGCGTCCATTTTCCAGGCAAATTTGAAGTGCTTTGTTCAACAGTAACAAGTTACTTTTTTAAAATGCATATCCTTTTGATCAGGATCACTAATTAATGATGTCATAGAAAATGTTAATATTTTAAAGCAACTTAAGTATGTAAAATACTAAGAGATATATTTTTGTTTGTTTTCATTGGTGGTACGTTTGTAATACACGTTTTTAAAAACACAACCGATGGAGAAATGTAGATTTTAGTTTATCCTGAAGTTAAAATCTATGAATAAAGATAATATCTAATGTAGGTGGAGACAGCAATCCTAAGATAAGGCATGGGGGAAAGTATAGCACTGACTCAGTCAAACTAATCACGAGCAAATGAGGCGTTTATCTTCCTCTGTACAAAACTGTAAAAATATTCCTCATATATTTGTACTGGTATTTGTTTTTTGTACATTTTTCAATAGTTACTTAATGTTTACAGGTTTTCAAGTGACTTTAAGACACTTCAATCCTACTACACACACACACACACACACAAACACACACAGATATTTGTGCTGTAAGAGAAAAAGAAAGAAGGTTAACAGTTTTTAAAATTCTTAAACTATGTAATAGCCTTAGCACAGTAATACAGTGGTGTAGGTTGCAATGTTTTATTAAATCTTGTAAAAAACCTGAAAATCAAAGTAGGCCTGCAAGTCATGAACAACCTGACCTTGACACAATTGTGTATAAGCAATGCAACAGAACCTTGCGAATAAAGCATGAACCTCCCATTACAAATGAATATTTTACAACACTTTATGATATGATAAGCATTTTTACGTTATTGCACAACCTTCGTTTATATTATATTTTTTTATGAAATATTTCGCAACATGCAAACATTTTAAACATATCAAACATTTTTGTTGGAATGGATGTATTCCAGTGATGCAGACCAGGGGGCTTGGTAGAAGGCAATCCACGCACTGATGATGGAAGTCCTCCACCAACTCCAGATTGAAGATGCTTCCTGGAAGTACTCAGCTCATTCCATCTGGTCAATAACCCTCCCAATCCATTAGGTACTGTTTTCTAACCCACACTTGTACAAATACATCAAGGCCGTGACAGCAGATGTACCATTCAAGTCCAGAGCTGGAGGCGGCAATGCATGGGCCACAACATTCACTAGTATGGCTGGAATCACTGACTGAGAAAGTACACATTAGATATGGTTTAGATTATGTACATTTTATGGAGTAACAATTTAAGTCACCTCATCGTCTTAGTAATCTTAAAGGACCCCACAAAATGTGGATTGAGGTGTGGGGTCTGCCCTCATTAATTAAATAAATCAATCTCATCATAATCAGTCTCATTACTACATTAAATACAAAAAAATATATATTAAATTACTATCTAAAGATGGTAATATAAATATTTGACTTCTGAAGGTTCTTTAACGAATGTGAATTCTTTTGATATAGATTTTGGCATCAACCAACACTAGAGTGAAATCAAAACAACTTGGTGAGAATAAATGAAACATTTATTAACCCAGTCTATTTCTAAAACACAAATAATGCAGTCTAACTAATATCTGTGTTTGCGGGAAAGAGTGGCTGAGTGATATAAGGAGTGAAAGTTTGACTAAGCATGTGTATAAAGATGTAAAGTTAGCTCCCGCAGGTGGAATGAGAGGAAGGTGATCAAAGGGAAAATGCAGTTGATTTCTTAGTGCGATGCTGTAGTGAACTGCACTGTATGTTAAAGAGATCAGCTGAGCTTTGTCTAGTGTGTAGAAGCTGAGTTTAAAACTAAAACTAATGGTGTTTGACGTTATAAGTATGAAGCTTAGGAATTCTAAGAAGTGCTAAGAATTACTGTATAAGTAAAAGGTACGGTTCGCATGCAAAGATAAATGTGTCACTGCACATATAAATCTGAGATAAGATTCTTTAAACATAGTTTAAAACATGAACTTGAACACATTCACAGTTTTTACAGCATTTGTTTCTGAAGTTACGCTAAGCTGTGTTGTGCCCAGATATTAAATTTCAACTTCAAGTGATTAAATATTTTCACAAATATCTAAAGTTCAGTCTGTGATCCTCACAAAGTTTCTGTGGAAGTTTCAAGGGAAATTCAGAGTGGGAATTCAGTTGCTAGGAATCATCCAGTCTGCCAGTGTCCAGGGAAGGAGTTTCCTGCAGCTGAGAAAGTAGGACTTGGTCGCCTCACCGACTCAAATGCAACAGAAATGCCTGTTGCAAGCTTGATTTGGTTATTGGCTCGTTCTGACATTGATCAGATGTCTAAGCTAAACTTCGGCAAAGTTATTGAAACTTAAACAAATCCTATTTTTGTTATGCAGACAAAGTATATAGGCTACCTCCCCTAAGCGGGAGCAGACTGAGAAGGGGGCAGAATGTTGGGGTCGGGCGGCTTTTATAACTTCCCCTAGAGGCAGAGTCCATGCAATCTGTGGTGGGATGCTTGCATTGCAGTTTGGGTGGTGTCGCCACCTGTTGGACAGGATGGTACCTAAGCAGGGAAGCCATAGATGGAAGTCCCAGTCTCCAGGTTGAAAGTTCTAGACAAGTAGATGAGTGCTTTAAGATGTTCTGGGTATGTTCAGCCAAAGGGAGAAATTTAGCCTTAATGAGTGACCAAGGAGAGAGTTATTATTTGACTGAAACTTGTGGCAAAAAATTAACATGTGCAGCCCAGCTAGGTGTAGCCTGACTTTCACACCACATGCTCGTGCACGAGTGTCAACACATCTAGTGCTCATGTCTGTCATCATCAGACTCTGCTGTACCTCAGGACTCAACCAGCAACTAACCTCACACCTGTTCTGCTCTAAATGTTGTGTGACCTGGGCTTGCTGAGGGGACCTAGCCTTCAGACCTTGGCATATCTTTGGGAAGGCAAAAATACCAGAACGCCTGTGGAGTACATATTCTATTACTTGGTAAGTTATAGGCAGATGAAAAGGAATGAAATGTCATTACTTCAATGACCACCAGAACTAGTGTTACTGTCAGAGGGGTGGAGATAGACAGATGGGGTGAGGAATGAGGAATAGATTTAGTTTTCTGGCAGGGTGCTGTCTGGGTGATTTCACATGTTTTAATGCAATTAGAATTGATTAGTGCTTTTCTGCCACAGTCTGTGTGGTATGTGTGACATCCAGGTGTCCCGTTGCCCTAGCTGGCATGTAGGTCTTTTCAGGTGGACAATTTGCTTGAAATCGTTCGTCCTCTTGATCAACTTCAGGCATAATTGATACTAGAAACCAGATTGGTAGAGGTATTGGTCCAGGTTGTCTTTCAGTGATAGAGGCATGAATGCATCAAGTTTTCCATTTTTAAATCTTGGACAGTCAGGAATGTGGTAACAGTGCCCACCTGGATTGCCTTGGGTTGAGTCTTTTGGCAGTGCATGGATACTTGAGGCCTCAATGATCTTTGAGAACAAGTTCCCTATGTCATAGTTTCATTCTGCAGAAGTACATTTTCTACGAACTTAGTAGCACCTTGAAGAGACATGTATGCTGGACAAAGCAGTGTGATGGCAGTGATTTTTTTCCTCCCGCAAAAACAAAAAAGTGGCATTATTTATCTTCACTGATCTAAACTGATTAGTTATAAACTCAAACCTATGTTTTCCCAAAAGCTTATAGAAAAAAATACCAAACTTTTATTCTCAAAAATGCTTTAAAATTCTTGTTTGTGAATAAAATAACATGCTGGAAAGAGGACAGTAAATATGTACATGGGAGATGCAGAGGGAACGGAGATCAACAGCTCTCCTTATTGACAGATAAAGAGCCTAAAGGAATACAGCAGAGCCCCCCGAGAACCCAAAATGCTGTATATAGAAGCGGAGACCAGTTCTAAGCTTTAATGCACCACTGAGAAGCAAAAGAGAACACAAATCTTTATCAGCGTTCTAAAGAGAACATCATGTTTATTCTGGCAAAGTGGAATATACAAAGTGAAGGTGTTTGTTTTAAGTTGATGTTATTTCTGTTATGAGATAAACTGCAGGACTTCTGTAGCTGTTTAAAGTGTTTTGCCATCATGAAACTTTTTTTTCTGAGGTGCCAAAGGTATGGATGGCCTCACATCAGTTATAGATACGATGAATGTATTCCTTTATGTAAATAAGAGAAGTATAAATGTTATGTAACATCAACTGACAATACTGACATTCTCATTCTACTGTTACTGTAGTTTGTTACTATATATAATGCACTCAATGTGGAATTTTAATATGAGCCAAATTAACCATCTGCAAAGGTGAATATACCTTTCTGAAGCACAGATGGTGGCTGGATCATGGTGCTAAGCAGCATGCAAGGTTTGGCTTCAGAAAATATTTCATTCACAACTTTCAAACTGAGTGGTTTCTATTCCTTGGGAGAATGGCGGCGCTTTCTATTCATCCCATATTTTCTGATGTTTTTATTGTCTACCACTTTAAACTCCATCCTGATATTCTTAGTTATATCCAAGAGAGCTCTACACTCTCCAATGTTTGTATTTATTGGTCTAATGGCTGTTGTGGATCTGTGTATGCCAATGATATTTGTACCAAACATGCTGCTCAGCTTCTTGTTTGACTGGAATGAGATT
>JBBPCY010072719.1:0-10824 GCA_037974405.1 Brachyalestes nurse
TGTTAATGTTACAGAGAACTTTTAATAAAAGTTGCTCAATGTTGCACACCCGTGTTCCTCCGCTGCATGTGTGATGATGTCATCAAACGACTAGTCGACTCGACTTCAATGTTGCTGACCGACTAGTCGACTTGAAAAAATCTGGAGTCGTTAATGCCCTAATACAAACATATTGTTATAGCTCCATTTCTGAATACGTGCGGGCATACCGGGCATTGTAAATTTGGGCTGGCGCGGAATCCCGTCAAGGGGATCCCATCAGTACACAAACCCCCAAACCTGAATAATGGAGCTATAACAATATGCACATATTCAGAAATGGAACTATAACAATAAATCTCCATTATTCAGAAATGGAGCTATAACAATATGCACATAGACATAAACCCTTGATATATATAAGCAGAGAGACTGTTAACTGCAGTATCTAGTGCAGCCCAGAGATCAGTTCTCTTTTCAGTTTCTCTTTTCATGGTTGCTCTTAGTTCTTGTGAGAGTTTTTTTTCCTTTTGAGCCTTGGCTCCTCTCAAATTAAATCTGTGAGCTATACCTTGTAAGACAATTGTTTGGTGAAAAATCAAATTTACAGTCACCTTAGTTCAAATGTAGTCAATCAGCCAAGACATGTTTGGCCCCCAAAGCTTGATTTTTAATCCACATCGAGTTGTTAAGTAATCTCAACTGAACTTGCTTATGTTGGTTCTGACATTGTATGACATACTGTTATCTATTAACTCTCAGAAGATATAAAGTGATTACACTTTATATCTTCTGATTATTACTTTCAAACAATACAATGTGCCGTTATGTTTGTTTGATAACTCTGGATAGTTCAGAAATGGTACACTGAGGTGGTTAAGGTGTCTTTTGCTAATAATAACTACAGAGATAGAATGAGCATTTTCTCTGTGAGGTCAGGTTTGAGTCGGTTCTCGTAGCTGTTCACGTTGCGCAAACTTAGTTCAACTTTGGCTGGCCTGCTGCACGCTGTGTCTGAGGCCTGTTATTGACCATAAACCATAAACAGCACACATTAGACAAGCTTATATTAAACCAAAAGGGTCGAACACGACTGGCTGACAAAGCAAACTGTTTCTTCAATGTCTTTTTTTTGAGTAAGACGATTGAAAAATTTATTGCAGAATTGTGTTTTGCATATACTTCTAAAACACATCCAGATAAAAAAAATGCACCATGGGCACAAAGTGCTGGTAAAGACTAAAGGTGGGTTTACCTTGCATCAACTGCTGCATTTCAGGGATGCTTTATGTTGGGGTAAGACAAGTTAACAAATTTTGATGTAAACTTGACTTTGAATTTAAACTTTCTAATTCAGACTCTGACTGGTGGGAAAAAAAAATTAGGTTGGATGTTTTTTGGTATTTAGCACACTTTACCCCATTTGTGTGTCATACAATGTGAGAAATGTATCTTAGGCAATGTAAACTTTTTAATATTATTAACTAGAGATATATTTTATTGGGGGTTGAATATTTGAACAAGCAGCATAGACATTGCTGGCATTACTTCTTACTTACAAGAGCATTCATTTTCATTACTTGTTAACTACATTAGCATTACATGTTATTTACATTAGCAAAACTCAAGGAAACGTCCGCTACCGATCACACCAAGGCCGCTCAGATACTCTTGAGGTGAGGAGAGAATTGAGTATATGAGACCTTTTGGGCAGAACTACCACTTTAACTGTTTTCAATCCAGCCTGCAGCTCTGCTCTGATGACCAGGCCACTTTTTCAGCAGCTGCCTGAGGCAAGATTGCGCAACTGCACCACAGTCAGAGAAGGAGGGGGTGTCTGCGCATACTGGAGTATAAAAATAGCCAACGCAAACCTTTTATTATATTTTAAACACTCATCTCTCTATATGTAATGCTTTACTATTATAAAATATGCCATTATTATCCTTTGTCCTCATCACCCACGTGGCACATGGACTGTAGGCTCAGCCAATCAGGGGGCGAGCTGATCAGCTTATGCTGACTGGGGCCCTCCCACCTCCACGCGCAGCTCCCAGCTTGAAGCCTCGCGAGCCCAGGTGTACGGCAAGGAGCGCGAGAAATAACAAGGGGCTCGCGCAGGGAAATCCCGGTCCAGCTCAGCACGCGCCACGCATCGTACGGTCAGACATTCTTTAACATGATTATTCATGGACACCGCCCTCTGCTAACCTCCCCCCTCCCTCTCCATGCACGTCGGTATTTAAAGGGAGGCACGCCGGCAGTGCTCAGGGTGTTTTTTACCTGGACCCCTAATTTAATTTGAGGCTTAAGAAGACACGTGGTGTTTTGTTAAATTCAATTATTTTTTGGTCACATATATTTTGTAACTTGTTTATATTGTCTATACCAGTTCCCATCACTAATTATGGACAAAGGTAAGAGGAGACTGCAGGAACTTTGATGCACACTTGCTGTGGGACATTTGTGTTTGGTAGAATGGAGCTGGCTATAGAGGAAGAAAGGCTTGATTGACAGCTGTATGTTTCAATGGTTTGCCATGATTCATCATGACTTCAGCATCTAAAGTAGACAATGGGACCAAAGTCGGTTCAGGGGGCTTGTGGGAAAAAAAATGCACTGATGCAACATGTGGAGGCTGTGTCAGGCTGTGTGTAGTAAATCTAGTTGTACAGTCTGTGCATTATAGTGTGTGTGAGTGTGTATGTGTTTTTATGTTGTAATTTTATGAATACAAGTCTGGTTTCGTAATAACACAACAAATAATTAGATTACTGGAGTTTTGTTACTTTGTTCACAATTCTAGAGCCTTAAAGAACATACTGCGTCCGGCTGTGTGTAGCAAAACAAGTAGTAAATTATGTACATAGTAGTGTGTGTGTGTTTACTGCTGTAACTTTGTGAATGCAAGCCTAGCCTGTTAATTAATCTCTACAAATAATCAGATTACTGGAGTTTTGTAACTTTGTCCATGATTTTAAAGCCATGAAGAACTTCAGTGTGTCAGACTGTGTGTAGTAAACGTAGTAATAAATTATGTGCATTATAGAGAGTGTGTGTGTGTCTGTGTATGTGTGTGTATCTTTTAAGGATGAAACTTTATGAATGCAAGTCTAGCCTGTTAATTAAACACCACAAATAATCAGATTAAAGGAGTTTTGCAAAAAGAGCCATGAAGAACATTACTGTTATTAGTCATTGCATTATTATTTGCATTCTTGCTAAATTCTTAAGTATATAATGACCCGTTGTGCTTATATGACATAGTTTTTTTCTTCAGTGGTCGTTACTGGTACAGAAAGAGTTAGCACATGGCTTTGCCTTATATAAGCCATTTCTATTAGCATAAACGGGGTTTTTGCAGGACCCGATGACCACATGAAGTCGCAGGTTCGAACCACCGCTTTCTACCATTGTGTCCTTGAGCAAGACACTTAACCCTCAGTTGCTCCAGTGAGACTGTCCCTGTAACTAATTATTATAAGTCGCTCTGGATAAGAGTGACAGCCAAATGCCCCCTTTACCCTTTACAAATAAACAGACAAAACAATGGGCATGATGTCACTCTTATTATTGACAGAAGAAACAGTTTTAAATGAGATGTGTTACAGTGAAGAACCTTACAAACCTGGTTCTCCTCTGGCATCTCTAAATGAATGCTTGTGGTTCCCCTATGATGGGTATCATTATAAAAGAGCATGCAGATGTATGATGGCTCAGCATCAACACAGCTTCACCATCACCTGTCCTGACATGTTCCAACCTGTCTAGGTAAAGAACGTACCACTATGACTGAGTTCTGGAAGGAACATTCTCAGCATGCTACAGTAGAGGAGATGATGCTGGACTCCAATGCCCGGGTGTTGACCCAGCACGAGTTGCCTGAGATACTGGAGCTGCTGCCCAGCCTGGATGGCATCGATATACTGGAGCTGGGTGCTGGCATTGGGTTAGTGAGCTTCTCGTAGACACATAAGCTACCTGCCAAAAATATGAAACCAAGCAATGATTTCAAATGGACACAGCATGTTTATTGACATCTAGTTTAACAAAGTAAACAAAAAACATATTTTTCCGAAGTATTGCACTGGTTCTGCATTCTTTCTTCAATGCTTTACATGGAAAAAGCCGTCACTCTCTTTTTTGATAACAGTCTCTTACACTTAACGTTTTTTAATTATTTTTTAAAGTCTTAATTTAACAAACCTGATTCAGTTCATCGAGGCTCCTGGGGGTTGTGCATGTGAGAATCAGGTGTATATAATTAGATCTGCAGTAAACCTCTGCAGAGGAATCATCCGGAGTGAAACCAATTAAGAAATTAAGCCTGTGATTTTGAGGGGTTGACCCATTAGCCGCCCAAGTGACTTATTATTCTGTCATTACTGCTTAGACTTATTATTCTGTTACTACTATGAAAATAATGTGTAAGTAATGAGAGTGAGGCACTGTAGTATATTTTAACCTGATCATATCCAGTTTTCTAGACCTACACTTCACAGTCCAGCTTTAGCAATCAAGTCTTAAGCTGAAACTCTCAGCCAGAGTAATGTAATCAGACTTTAATCACTATGTGTAATCAGATTAGTGGTTCTTTTTTATTATGTAAGATCAAGGGGCCATAGAGTACACAGTGGTAGATTTTACAATTATGGAATAATATTGTGTAAAACAACATTGAATGATAATGTCTGAATGATGTATGTTTGTGTGAAATGAGCTGAATAGGTCTCACTATTCAGTAATATAGCAAATGCTCTTTTTTTAGCATGTCTTTATCTTATTTAGACATCACATGAAATGAACTGAAATAGAATTTTACAGTCAATAGCCTTTATCTGTGTTTTGGTGCTTGTTATGGTACTGGCCAGTATTTATTACCATTAACATTTAACAGTGTGTCTTGGAAGTCAGCAAAAGTGTGAGTCTAAAATAATGCACATAATTAGCAATTTGGACATCTTCAATCATATTGACCCCTTAAAAGATGAGAGATTACTCTTGTTTTTCTATACTATACAAATGTAATGTGATTAATAAATTACATACTGAGTTGCATGTTAATCTGATTTACATTCTGTATCAAAGTTTAAGTTTGTACTTCTGACATTTTTCAGTTTGTTCAGTTGTCAAAAAAAATGTAAATAACATAACCAAACCTAACTACAGAAGTAACCACTAGAAACAATGGACAGAGCATTTATAGGGAGTAGCTGTAAAATATTTACTGCCATAGAGCTCTGCGTAGTAACTTGTCTAATTTAGTGAGGGCGCTTATCAGTTACTTTTATGACTAAAAACAGGGAGTAAAATTTTGTAATATAAAGCTGATCAGCTGATAAAGCTGCTCCATGGTCAATATTTATTAACTTTCAGGCAGGGAATGGACTTTTCCATCTGGACGAGAAGACCCAAATAGGTGATATGTTTAAATTCAGATTTGGTTGTATATTAACATCCTCTGGCACTGGACGGATACGGGTAAAAGGTGATGCAATCAGACACAGCTGTTGTGGTAGAGTGGTGCACAGTTTAACGAGACAAGTTTAAACATGCAGTTCTTTTTGACTGTGAACAAATCTATTTCACAGTTTCCTGTTTGATACTGTGTGAAATCAATAGTGTGCAGAAGGCAAAAAAGGTGAAATGCAGAAACAGAACTACTTTTCAAAATGCAGTAATCAGCAGCAAAGAAGTTATACAATAAAATTAAAAAAAAAAAAGTCATGTTTACAGGGTATAATGATCCCAACACTGAGTAACACGCATTACATTTAAAATAAATTGTCCAGTTGTTCTCTTTTCTTTTGTTGGTCATGTGCCATTACTGAACAAGACCTTTGACTTTTTCAGTCGTTACACGAGACATCTCATTGGCAAGGCTCGTCATGTGACAGCTGTGGACTTTATGGAGAACTTTGTGGAAAAGAACAGAAAGGAAAACAGTCACCTTGGCAACGCAGACTTCATCCAAGCTGATGTCACACAGCTGGAGCTGCCTGAAAACAGGTGGGTACAGGGCTTTGAAAAAGAGCATGCATATAGATTACGGTTCACTCATTCATTCCTGCAGTGTGTTACAAATTTGTCTTACATCTCTTATATCTAATATAATTTTACCCCTTGTACTGAATCAGTACATGATGATTTAATGTTAGTACTTCAGCATCTCTCAGAAGACAAAAAACAGCTATTTTTGCCTTGTAATAATCGGCCAGTCTCCCTCCTGCTGTGCCAGAAAGTCTCATCTGCATGCCTCATTCACCCTCCTAATAAAGACTGATCCCTGCACTGACTCTAACTAGAACTGTTCAGTCGCAGACTCCTGCCTGTTCTTTTGCATATTCATGCTAACATGTCCTCATGGCAACCATTCATTGAATTTTCTTTCTCAGTCATTCTCACTCACATAGTTTTTCATTCATTAATCCTTTACTGCTTAATAGTCTTCTGTACTACGCACCTCTTTTCTTTATTTATTATTTATTATTCACTTATCACTAATGCAACATTAGTCATTTATGCAGTCTTTATTATTATTAGAATTACTCTTCTTGTCTTCTTCTGTTCGCCTGCTTGAGGCTTTGACCTGGTTTTTTGTTAAATGGCCTTGTAACAAAGTACCATACAAATAAAACTGAAGTAAAAAGTACTGGAAAAATTACATCTTCCATTATAATAATGCTATTCCTTTATGGCTCAATTGCATTTAATTACACATTCATACAAGAAGAAATTAAACAAATGAAACAGAGCAAACACATGCAACTGTCACACTTTAATTGCAAGTTGTTTTAAGGATTTCTTACAAAGCATTAACAGAGATATAAAAACAGGTATTGACATTTAAAAATATTAAAATAGTGTTTTGTATAGTGATTGAAAACTGAACGCGTTAAAGTCTCCGAATGTATCTCCAATGATACCAACCCGTACGCACCCACTACCGCACACCCGCCCACTATAACCACCTGATGACATCTGTGGCGTGTGAGGAGTCAGGGGAAGACAGTAAACACAGTCTTATGGGTTTGAGACGGTCTTGAGTAGAGCTCCACAGACCTACATTAAGGTAAATACAGTAGGTTAAGCTAAGTTAGCTTGTATATCCTGCGAAGGCCTCAGAGAAAGTGAAAAGTGAAAACTTCGGCCTTGTTTGTTTGTGTTGGTGTAAACTGTGGTATTTTTATGGCCCGTAATTGTTGGCACACGTGGTAAATGTCATTAAAATGTGTTTGAGGTTAATCACATTGAAAATATGCGAGATGCAAGTATTTCCACACTTGCGTTTGGCACTTTCTTAATCAACTTAACAGCAGTCAGTTTGTTAGTATAATGTGTCTCCAGTGATACATCAGGTAGGGATGGGTTAAGAAGAAAGTGCAGATGGATGTGTGGGCAGATGGGTGGTTGAGGGGATGAATTAATCTGTGAATTAATTCCTTCTTCCAGTGTCGACCTTATCTTCTCAAACTGGCTGCTGATGTATCTGAGCGAAGAAGAGCTGCACACACTGGCAAAGAAGTTGCTGTCATGGCTCCGTCCAGGCGGATACCTCTTCTTCAGAGAGTCCTGCTTCCACCAATCAGGTTATTCACAGAGATGTATACAAACAGTTCCTAGTCCCAGTATTAGAAATCCCACCAACTGCATTGGTTTTCTTGTTTTCCCTAATAAATCATAATAGATTGAAAACCATCGATTTATACCTCCATTAACTTCAGCATCAGTGCCTTGGGGCTTCATGTAGTATGAACTGCCATGCGGTGGACAGCCATTTATTTTTAACAGTAAGCCATTAAGGACAGTAAATGTTTGAATGGAATCTAAAATGAGGGTCATAATTAGCAAGGAGGACTCACTAAAACGCATTAAAATATACCAGACACTTGACCAGTTCTTACTACATGACAAAGGCCTGTCCCAGCTGTGTAGAAATATTCTGTGCGCTAATGATTTTTGAAAGCTCGCTCCTAAAGGGTTTCAGACAGGATTTAAATTAAGCAAGCAATGAGCTTAATTGTACAACAGTTACACAAAAACTAATGACCTTCTTGTATCTGGCTTAATTAGGGTTTAACAGCCTAGAAAGACCAAGCTCATCAAGTTCATTTCAATTTTTTGAAAGTATATAGCCCAAAATATAGAGTCATATATACATAAATATAGGCTCTCTTTCACTGTAGATTGAGATTTTTTTACTTGGAGTGGTCTTAAACTACCGTGAGCTATACTTTAAAAATGTGTTGAACTAATATATATAAAACGTATACTAATACTAATAGTAATACTAATAATGATAAATTTGTGAATTGATGCTCTTGTTGGACCTTCCAGCAGGTGTTCTGGTTGGTCTGCTGGCTTGGAATTTTCACATCACCGTCTTTTGATCTTTCACATCACAGGAGACTGTAAGAGAGACTTTAACCCCACCCACTACCGTACGCCAGCCCACTATAACCACCTGATGACATCTGTGGTGTTTGAGGAGTCAGGGGAAGACAGTAAACAATCCTATGGGTTTGATACGGTCTTGAGTAGAACTGTACAGACCTACATTAAGGTAATTACACCAGGTTTCTATGTGGCCCATAATTATTGGCACACTTGGTAAATGTCATTAAAAAATGTCTTTGAGGGTAATCACATTGAAAATATAAGAAGTATTTCCACACTTGCATTTGGTATTTAGTGCAGCCTTCCTTCACCAACATAACAGCAGTGTGTTTTCTGGTATAATGCTTGTTGAAATAAACAAGTAATCTGAGACCACTCTAGATCCCACAGGTTTCCAGTGAGGCTTAGGTTAGGGGACTGTTACGGCCATGTTGAAAGCATAACTTTGTGGTCATTGAACCATTTTAGTGTGGATTTGGACACTTGTTTTGGATCATTGTCCTGCTGGAAGAATCAACCAAAAAAGTTTAAGCTTTTTGGCTAAAGCAGCCAGATTTTCATAGAAGATTTTCTGGTACTTCATAGAAGCATTTGTCTACTCAGTTAGATTTCGGCATGTATGTATTGTCTAATTTTAGTTTTAGAGACACATATTTTACTATTCAAAGTCCTTTTTCAAGAACACTGATGACAGCCATTTCTCACGTTAGAGAAATGTCAATAATAAAGTGTACTAAGTAACCATAGACTATCTCAGGTACTAAATGATTTCTTCCTGTCTCTTTCAGATGAAGAGGAATCAGAACCAGGTGTGCTGGCTGATGCAGAAGGCCCGTCGGGATGTGGCCCAACAGCAGCAGGGGGGTTTCAGCACCTTTCAGCAGTTTTTGGACAACCAGCAGTACACACGCAGGGGCATTCTGCGCTACGAGAAGATGTTTGGCTCTGGCTATGTCAGCACTGGGGGACCAAGCACTACCAAGGTCAGGGACTCAGAGAACATGTGTGAAAAATGCTCAGAGGTCAGGAGTTCTGGGGGGAACATACTGCTGACAATTCATTTTACAGTGTTTGTCACTTTACACAACTCATTAACATCTGCTGGGGCATGAGGAAACAGGAATATATTTATACGTTTATAAGGCAGTAGTCTTTGTAATACATCACTATATCCAGATGGTGGCAGAAATACCCCAAACTGCTGGAATGCATAAAAGCATTCAAGTGGCGATGTACTCTAAACTCATTCATTCATTAGTTTATGGGTAAAATTATTGAATTTTTATGTGTTTCTGTTAATGTAAAATAAATACTGAAGAGTTTCATTTGTGGGAATGTACAGGTTGTTGATTTTAATATTCTCAATGATAATAAAGTACATAAATAAAGAATTATAGAGACAGAGTTATATATAATTCATCTCCTGAAGTACTGGTTGTGCAATTTTTTTCACCTTTCAGGAGTTTGTTGACCTGTTGAATCTGAGCCCAGGACAGAAGGTTCTCGATGTGGGCTGTGGAATTGGGGGAGGAGATTTCTACATGGCCAAGGTGAGCCAAAGGGTCAGTGACCAAATGGTTGACTTAACAGCATCATCAAAGTGCTGGGGTCTTACTCTTGTTTGTATGATTGACAGAATTTTGGGGTGGAGGTTTTGGGGATGGACCTATCATCGAACATGGTGGAGATCGCCATGGAGAGAGCAGTGAAAGAGAAGCTTCCATCTGTGAGTGGACACCGCTTTGGTTAAATCTTCATTTCTTTACAAAAATCCAGGGTGGTCAGGAGAAGTGCAATGCACAAAAATATACATTTTACTTTTTTGAATAATGGAATGCCTGGAACAAAATGTGCTAAAATAAAGACCTTTAAATTCTTCATTTTTACTTTTTGTGCATGTTTACTAGATGATAATCAATCATTCACTCTTCTTCAGGTCCAGTTTGAGGTGTCAGACGCCACCAAGAGAACGTTTCCAGAAGGTTCCTTCGATGTGGTGTACAGCAGAGATACCATCCTGCACATCAGCGACAAGTTGGAACTGTTCCGAAAATTTTATGTGAGTTTATCGTCAGTGTCGGAGCAAAACCTTGTACCTCCTTTTAACTTTTTTTAAAAACGTATTTTATAACAACTTTTTTACATTGCTTTTCACATTGTGTGAAACATTCACAATGAATGGATCACTTGGACTGGTACAAAATATGTGTTCATTAATTTGTATTATGAGTTGCCGCTGTAAAGTTACTGCTTTGAAGATACAGTTTTGATAACACTGTCCTCCTCTGGTCTTGAGAGTTTATTTCATACTACAAGCTTTACAGTATAAGCTAGTGAATGAACTAACTGCATCTCATGAATGCAGTGAACCAAGAATCATTTTCCTGTGCTTGGCTGTGTGTGTGTGTGTGTGTGTGTGTGTGTGTGTGTGTGTGTGTGTGTGTGTGT
>JBBPCY010072720.1:0-10823 GCA_037974405.1 Brachyalestes nurse
CACATAAACTTCAGGTCATGCCCAACATTTTTCTAATTTACAGTAAGCCTCTATCTTTAACCCCTTTTAAGCCACAATCTTTTGAAATATTGATGTCAAAATCCAGTATTTACAAAAAAAAACCCCGGCGCTTAAAGGGTTAAACAAGTATATATATATATAATCATAACTCTCCATCTGTTCGGATTCATTACTTTATATGTATTTTTAAATATGATCAAGAACAGACTATACTGGTAAAAGAGCTTAGAGGCTCACTCCATTGTACTCATCAACTTTTGAAGACCTTGACCTCTTTTTCATGATTTTATTGCCACTATCAGCAGACTTGAAATCTGCCTTTGATTTCCAGGTGTCACGTTCAGTCGTGTTTTCCCAAAGCAGGAGGCACACAGACAGACTTCGATTCTTGCTTGGTATTTATTCAAAACAAAAAAATAAACAGAAACCCAGGCTCAAGGGTCGATATGTTTCTTGAAACCGATCAGAAAAACTAACACAACCAGGCAAAAGTGATGGTGAACCCACAACCTAAGAAAAACAAATAGTTCCTGGGGGCGGAGCCCTGTCTCCGGAGCCCCTTACTGTTCTTTGAGGTGGAAAACCTTCTCTGGCGCCTCACCCTGTTCCTTGGGGCGGAACTCCTTCTCCGGAGCCCCATACTGTCCATGTGGGCGGAGCCTCCTCTGGGAAGCCCCTCTGCAGGAAGTCCTTGGTGGTTTCCAGAGACAGGACCACTTCCCCGGAGCCCCTCTCTGTCCTCCGGAGTGGAGCCCCTTTTGTGGACTCCACCAAAGCCCTCCGGGAGCCCCTTCATGTTCATTCTCGGGGGTGTAGCCCTCTCCACAGGTCCCATCAGAGCTCTCGTGGAGCCTGTCGCCATTCTCGGGGGTGGAGCCCTCTCCACAGGCCCCATCAGAGCCCTTGTGGAGCCCCTTGCCGTTCTTGGGGGTGGAGACCTCTCCACAGGCCCCATTAGACCCCTCGTGGAGCCCCTCGCCGTTCTCAGGGGTGGAGCCCTTTCCACAGGCCCCAGCAGCACCCTTGTGGAGCCCCTCACCGTTCTCAGGGGTGGAGCCCTCTCCACAGGCCCCACCAGAGCCATCCCAGACCCCAGTACAGCCCAAAAAAAAATTCAGGGGAAGGACCCTCGCCACTGGTGGGGTCGGAGGCCCTGCTAATGTGGCTACCAGCCCCTCTCTCGCCTTAATAAGCCCCATGTTAACTTCAATGGACCCCTTATCTGCTGCATTAAGCCCCTCCACAGCTGCCAAAAGCCCCTTATCTAGCCCCTCTCCTGAGCTGCTAACACCTCCTTGGGACTCTACTAAACGATTCAGCCCACCCCGAGTCCCAGCAATGCTACCTAGCCCCGCATCTGCAGCTAAAATGCTAGGTGGCTGAGCTAATTGGCTAAAGGATGGGGCTATTACAGGCCTTAGCGGCTCTAGCACTGGGGCCAACTTTCCCGGGCTTTCAAAGGCTCTATTAGATTTAATCCTTCTTCTAATGGGCCTAGGAAGTCTACTGTTTTAGAGAGTCCTGCCCTGACCCCTACTCTAGCCCCAGCTACACTACCTGACACAGGTGGCTTGCTTATGGGGGCAGGCGTAGAAGATTGCAGCCGGTGTGGAGCCGGCACTGGAGGCGGAAGCCGTCTAGGAGCGGCTCGGCCCTCAGGTGTCGTGGCGACAGCGAGACCCTCTCACTCTGTGGCGGCGCCTGCAACACCCTCTCGCGCTGCAGCGTCAGCTGCGAGACCCTCTCGCGCTGTGGCGTCGGCTGCGAGACCCTCTCGCGCTGAGGCGACGGCTGCGAGACTCTCTTGTGCTGCAGTGGCATGGCTCGGGAGCTGAACTGAGTAGGCCGGGAGCAGAGCTGCAAATGGCTGCACCTCTCGCTCACAACTCTCTGGCAGCGCAGGGAGTGGTGAGGCATGTTGTTCGGCCTCGAAGGGAGGCGAGACTGGCTGCTTGGCTTCGAGGGGCTGCTATTGGCTCAGGGCCGCAAGCTCGTCTATCAGGCCCTGCTCCCTCTTCACCTCCTGCTCCGGGGTCTTCGATGCCAGAGGGAGGACCACCCGTTTCTGGCATCTTCAACGGGGTGCTTCCTCTTCACTGTTCAAGGGTCCTGGCAGGATGCCAGTGGGTTAATCGAAAGAGCCCCCCCGTTCGGCGCCTTCACCGGTGCTCATGGCGAGTTTCTTTGCGAGTTTCCTCCTCGCTGGCAGAGGGGCTGGCCAGACGGCTTCGCCGCAGGCAGCCATGTTTCCTGCGATCCTCTCCTGGGAGAGTACTGCGAGCTCTCCCAGTAACCACTCCTCTTAGGTTCTTTAGGGAGTGGCTCCATCCTCTCTACCTCCTCCAGGCCTGCATTTGGTAGGGTGGGTTCATCTGTTACGTTCGGTCGTGTTTTCCCGAAGCCGGAGGCACACAGACAGACTTCTATTCTTGCTTGGTATTTATTCAAAACAAAAACATAAACAAAAAGACAGGCTCAAGGGCCGATGCATTTCTTGAAACCGATCAGAGAAACTAACACAACCAGGCAAAAGTGATGGTGAACCCACAACCTAAGAAAAACAAATAGTGCTCTTTATACAAAAACCTAAACACAAAACACCTGCTAACAATAAGCCCTCATTCCTGACCAGCCGAGGCACAGGAATGAGGCCATACCCCGTGTCAAAATAAAAGTACAATAACATAAATAACAGTGGCCTCTAGTGGCCACTGACTAAGGCCCTAACACCAGGTCCCAGTTACATGGTGATGTGATTAAAAATTAGAAAATGTAAGACACCCTGTTTTGCTAATGGTGCAGTAAGACTGCATTCCCTCTTGCTATCCAGCTGGGCTCAGGCCATATCCACTTCTTTCATACCAAAGCTTCCACAAAAACATTTACGTTTTCATTTATGGCATTTAGCAGACGCTTTTATCCAAAGCGACTCCAAAAAACAAATGTAATATACAGTAATAAACATCAAACAGCTCACAGCAAGTGCTGGATGTTAAACAGTGCTGCTGTTTTGCTGGTTTTGATTGTGGCCAACTAAAGCACTCACACCTGTTCTGAAGGTGTAGCATTCTGTCTAAGCAAGAATCAGAATCAGAAAACTTTACTGATCCCAGCAGAAGTCAAAATAAAATAAAACTATGGAACATACTCTGTAAATCCCCAATATATACTATTTAAACAAAATGCTGTGGAAAGTAAGGGAGCTGGATTTAAATACTATAAATGCTATATGTTACTGCTGAAGTCATCTACCAATTAACACAATTAGAGGTTTATAGTATTATATATTTATAGGATTATAGTAATGCTCCAAAATTGTCTGGATTGGCAGATGTGTGGAGGAAAAGATGTGCAGCTGAGCACAACCTTAAAATATGATACAGATTTATATTCCTTTACTAGAGTCTTGTTTGTTCACATGAGGGCTGAGGGATACAGACAAAACAGTAAAGGATGTGATCATATTGTTACACATTGCAGTTATGATACACAGATCTCACATGTTATTAATCACACTGTTCTCAAACTTGAGTGTTCCCTTAAATTGTTAAATCCCTAAATCCCTTAAATTGCTTTGGATAAAAGGGCCTACCAAATGAATGTAATGTTGTGTAATGTTATAATGTGTTTCTGTATATGTATGGCATAAGTGTGTGTGTGTTTTGTGTCTCTTAGTCAGGAGGTGGGTTTGACTCTGACCATACCAGTAATTTCGGCGGGAAGTTTCGGGTTGTCGTGTGACTATAAGGAGAAACTGACTCGTTTGCTTCCTCCGGCACGCAAAATCTCCAACTTCTTCGTCCACTTCTGGAACGTTACCCGGTCCGGCTTAAAAACTCACTGGAGCACAGCGTACATCTATAAAAAAACTGACATCTCGGAGGAGTGCTTCTGGTACACACACACCCTATGTCTGTCTCACACTCAAAGTGTTCTATCATTTAAACTCTCTCTTTTCTGTCTCTGTTTTCTTCTCTATTTTCTTGAATTCTTTGCATTTCTTTTCCAGCTATCTCTTTTTCTCCCTTTTGTTCTTTTTATCTCTTGCTCTCTCTGCCTATTTATTTTTTTTCTGTCTTTACTTGCTCTATTTACGACTTCCCAAATTCACAAGTGACCCATCTTAAACCTGTTCAGTAACTGTGTGAATTGTACCCACATACAGACCCTTAGGGATGGTTTCCTGAGCTGTAATAAAGCCTAGCTCAGAATTACACAGATATTTTCAGTTGGATGGAAAGTATAATGAATGACTAGACACTTAAAGTAGTAACTTGTAGCCTAAATCGCTATAAGCACTACATCACAACAAACACACACAGAGGTGCTTGTCTGAGACTCTATTCTGCTGCAGGTACATTAATGCTCTAGAAGCAGCGACGGCTCAGTTCTCTGGTCAGGTCAATAGAAAGGTGCTCCGAAGCAGAGAGGAAGTCATCCCTGTTCTCTCGGATCCTAACCGACACAGCAACAGTGAGTAATGATCCAACATGACAGGTTCACTTCTATTACACTTGTGTGTTTTTTTCATTGTGGCCTAAGATTTCAAAGCAGCCCTGCACCCTAAGCAGCCCTTAGGAATCAACCCTGGGTATATCTAACAAGAACACTTCTCAATTACATTTTTACAATACATTCTCCTTACTTTTTACTATGTTATTGTATGTCCTTATCTTATTAGATAATACTTTTACAAGCAAACACACTTGCTGCCCCAGAAAAACCATTTAAAAAGTGTTTGGCTGGCCTGAGACACTGTAATGTAGGTTGTATTATTTCCCATTCTCACACAGTAAGGTATTTTTTTCAAGGCACATTCAAAAACTGACCCAAACAAGGAACAAAGAAACTGGTTGTAGTTCATTCAAGACTGTTATAATAGCCATTAAGGATTTGCTTGTCTTTGATGTCATTTTATGGCAATCTAAAGTATCTACACACTAATATGTCTCTGTCAGGGCTGGGGTCTGACAGTGGGTGACCGCTAGGGGTCACACTTATTTTAGTTGTTAATGGGTTTTGGTTTGGGCTTTTATTCTGATATGTGTTCTCTGCATTAGTCACGGTTGGGGATGTGTTAAGTTGTAACTGGGTTTCACCTGTGTTTAGAGTTAAGTGTTTGTTTATTGGTCTTTGGGGGTTTGTGTTTTTGTATATAAGGGGATTGTGTTTTGTCTTTGGTTGTGGGTTCACCATTACTTTAGTATAGTTGTCTGTGCACTGTTGAAGTTCTGGAAACCGTATCGGCCCTCGAGCCTCTTTTGTTTACAGTTTTTGTGAGAAATAAAGAAAAGGCAAAGAAATGGAAGCCAGTCTGTGTGCCTCCTACTTGGGGAAATATGGACGCGACGTGACAGTCTCTAGTGACATGGAAACGCATGTAGAGTGAAAAACATTTCCATCTGAAAATTAGCAACAACACACAGTGGAAGCTAGTGTAACTGCTAATATGGTTGACATTTTTGAACTAACCAGCTTCTGACACCTTTACAAAATTATATAAGACATTAAGATACCCTTCTAGTTTACATTCTGGGGCTCTTATGGCAGTGCTTGTGTCTTAAAGCAAAGAATTCACCATATTGGTTTCAGCAGTGAATGTTATTGCAGTACAAACAGAGGACAGCACCTGCAGGAACCCTCAAGGTCTTGTTTGTACTAATGCTTGTTGGGTCTTTTTTCCTTATTTTCCTGCCCAGTTCAGTTGTGTCCAGTGCCACTTTCCTGCCAGAAATGCCCCAATTACACAATACCTCCAACACTGGGAGAGTAAATGCTAGCACGTCCTTCCTCTGAGTCACATGAAGCTCCACCACATGTTATCACCAGGGGTCAAACTCACAGTCTCCTGGCTCCTATACTAATCTTAAGCATTCACCAAAAGCTGGACTGGTAACACAAGTGTCACGTCTGTCGGGTACAGGGAACGGATGCAAAACAAACAGGACTTCGTGCACACAGTTCTTTAATATCAAACCACACACACACACACACACACACACACACACACACACACAGTTTCTTCTTTCTGTAACTAAAATCCTTGAATGATCCGCCCGTGCCCAAAGTTGGAATAGACACGTTTTCTTTTCCTCTTTTCTGGTTTCCTTGGAGCCGCGCTCCTCAGTCTGCAAACACACAGGAAATTTTAGTCTTTCAGCAACAGCAGGGAACTCACGTGCCAGCCAGTGTTCACGGTGAGGTTCTCAGAAAGTCCCTTCAGTCCAGAGATACATTTTCAAACTCAGCCTTCACTCTTTTGCCTTAAGTCCTATAACCCAACTCGAGCAAGCCATTCAGGATGGTATCCACACAAAGAATGATTGGATCGGCTGGGCTAAAATACACACATATACACCCACACAGCCAATAACACAATGAAGACACTTACACCTAATTACTGTTCCCATGGAAGACAGGTGGAGTCATCGTTAGGAGCCTGACAAATCACAGCTGAGCACCTATCCCATTCTGGGTTGCCACACCCCTAACCACCATACACTCCTACCACACCTGGTCCAGAGCTAAGAGCCGCCTAGAATTCAGGCGAGGAGCTGTGTGGCCGAGACAGCCCCGACGTAACAAGAAGAAGCATGGTTCCAGTTTTCCAGTTGTGCTGTGATAAAACGGCCTATGTTTGGAATATTGAGACTTTCTGATATTTAAAGTAAACAAACTTCTGAAGACATACTTCTGTAGTTTGCAGTTCCAGTTTTGACCTCTGTATGTGCACCAGTAACTTCCAACCACCCATATTCATGAGTTCACAATATACAATTTTATATTTTGGGATAAGTTTCCATTTAATGTTTCACACACTGTTCTTGCCTTTGTAAACAATTCACTGAAAAATCACAACTGAAAGCAAGCTGAGCAATGGGCGTAAATTTCATTTAACAATAGGGGGGGACAATAAATATAAAATTTCTCGAGCAATTTTTGAAGGGGGACCCAAATAATACAGTCAAATTGTACTTGTCCCCACAGTGAAAAACTTTGCTTCTATCATTATTATTGTAGCATGGAGACTGTGTCATTATGGTTATTTTCAAAGTTTTTTTTCAGGTTCAATGACAAAGCAGATTTTTGTTCAGAACTTACTGCATTGTTTGTTATGTTGTTTACAGTCAAGCCATCAACATACAGCTTTGTTAAGGGGGTTTTCCACTGACTGGTACCAGCTCGGTTCGGTTCTGCTCTGTTTTGGACCTACAGTTTTCCACTACAATCTGAGGTAAACAACCTGGCATCATTACAATTGTCAGCATGGATGAAATCAGAGGGATTTTATTTCTTGTCCTAAATTATGAAACAAACAGCCACAAGCAAGGATGATAAATAAAATCCCTTTTATTTCATCCATGCTGACGACTGTAATGATGCCAGGTTGTTTACCTCAGATTAGCCGCTCTGCTGGTGCTGCTTCTCAGAATGTTTGGTCACTATAGCAACCAGTTGTAGTGGAAAACTGTAGGTCTGAAACAGAGTAGAACCGAACTGAACCAAACCGAGCTGGTACCAGTCAGTGGAAAACCCCCATAAGTGAAGCAGCGGGCAGCCAGGAACGGGGAGCAGCGTGTGGGAGACTACCATTAGACCATCATCTGTTCACAGTGGAGGTGAATGGAACCAGACATCCTCCTCTAAAAGCTCTGTCTCAGAAAGTCCTGAAATGGTTGTGAATACACTGTCCTAACGCCTGAGACAGTGTTTTGTGAAGCAAAATAGTCCCCAAAGAAAAGATATTTAGTTTTGCACTATTTTACTATCAAGAACATCCATTTAAACACTCATGGAGTTTGACTGGAATGAATCAGCTGTTAACAAAACAACTGTATTTGTGTTGAAGACTGCTTCCATTCATTACCACTGTAAAGAAATCCGAGACGGTCAGTTTCTCAATACTGAAGTGTTTCACCCACATGTTCATTTGCATCTCAACCACTGAATCATGCAGAAATGTTGAAAAAAATGGTAGAATTCTGCTTTAATTAATGAGAGATTATGCAGTGCACGGCTGTAATGTGACTGTCACCTGGATGGAGATGTTGGGGACGCTGATGTTAAACTCCTCGGACGCGAGCGCGTGTTCCTTAGTCCTCTCGTCCTCCACGACCGCAGCCACGTTCAGCAGACAGTCTCTGGTCAGTTTACTCTCATACTGAGCACACGGGATCACATGCTCAATACACAGCACTGCACACGCACGCACACGCACACGCACACACACACACACACACACACACACACACACACACACACACACACACACACACACACACACACACACACACACACAGTAAAGTGAACACAGTACAGCACACAATGTGAAGTTCTTTCTCTTTATTTAACTAATTTAACTCATTCACCAAGTGAAGCAGGGTGTGGAGACAGTGCTGGGATTCGAACCCACAGCCTTCTGATCACAGGGCCAACTCCCTAGCTACTATGCCACCAGCTGCCTGGTGTCCTCACCTTCTCCAGGCTGGATGTGCAGCCGGTTGTGGGTCTCCCACAGTGTTTGCTGGGTCCCTCCGTTGTAGACTTTGGCCTGGGCGTTAACACGCTCCCTGATTATTCTGGGACTGTGGCTGAGGTTCTTCACATTAACAATCAAAGCAACGTTCTCCCCCATCACAGGAACTCGCTCCAGCCGCAAGGACACCATCAGGCTCTTCAACCCGTCTACACCCAGAGATACAGGGAGGAGATACAGCAGCACAGTTTACAGTGGATGCTTACGTGGCCTGTGCTGGAAACCCATATCCAGCCAAATGAACGGTGGACATGAGTGGAGGAGAAAGGAGTTCTTACCTTGTCCGTGGTCTCCATGGTGAGATGGGGTATCTGGAACAGTAGAGAACACAAAATAATAGATCCATCTTTTTATTCCTGCAGTGGATCATTATGGAATTCTTTAAAGAGCCAATTATGGAATTTCCTGAGGGAAGTATACTGATTCAAATTCTGATTCTTCTTTTTAGTCAATTTTTCTCACGATACTATAAAGTGGTTCTATAGTGTAGGCGTTTCTGATAAACTGGCCACTGAGAGTGGCAAGGCCCTCTGGATAACTGCTTATGCCACTTGTAACAAGAAATAGCTCCCGCCCACCCACACCCTGATACGAGCTAAAGTGACGGCACCTCAGTGTACCGGGTTCATACCTAACACACACTTGTAGGTGGCGGTGAGGCTCTGCGGCCGGTTGGATCCGACGTGTTTGGTGTAGATGTGGGAGCCCACCCTCTTCTTGTCCACTCTCCTGCTGACCACTCTGCCGTCCCGCAGCACCACGGCGACCACAGCGGCGTTCACGGCGGCGAAGACGAACGGGCCGTCATAGAGTAGACTCACCCTCCGCATCCGGACGGCTTTAACGGAACACGGCCCACAGCAGAACACACCTGAACATACACAGAACCATAAATACCCATTAAAGACATAAGAACTTACACACCAATAATTCATTTTCTGTAATCACTTAATCCTTATAAGGGTCTACGGGCGCGAGACAGGGGCTCACACACACACAAATCACTCACACACACACACACACACACACACACAACTACAGTCAATTTATCCCCAGTTCACCACTCAACTGTGGGAGAACCTGTAGGAAACCCACACCACCATGAGGAAAAAATGCAAACTCCACACACACAATCACACTCTCACACACACACACACACACACACAAGGTCAGGACCTAGATTCGAACCCCCAACCCTATTGGTGTGCGGCAACAGTGCTACCCCCTGTGCCACCATGGGGTGAACTTAGATACCACCCTGAGTAATTTATAGTAGTTACTGAATAATAATATTTCAGTTTAAATAAAACAGTAAATTTTTACGTTTTTTTTACGGTTACCAGATCTGAACAGAAGTGGCTCACCTGCGCTCCTCTCCTGCGGAGTCGGGTCTAGAACCTGCCACCCATCAAACTCCCCACCCAGGTCAGGGCGGGTCATCCAGCATTCCACCCACACATGGAAATTCCTGCTCAGGGGGGAAATCATTAATGACCCAGCAAAGTAAACAATGCTAAATTATTCAAAAACTATTTACTGAAACAAGCAGATTCATCTGCCAGTGCAGTAAAATATTTTTCAAACTAAATTATTTGTTAAATAAGTTGAATACTCTTATATAAATTATTTTTTTTTGCCAGACTGATCCTTTACATCTAACCTTTAGGTCTTATTGCCAGTGTGACCTGTGGGATCTACACTACAGGCTATAAGTTTGGGCCTACCCACAGATTACTGCTCTATCAAAATTTTATTATAAGAAAACATTGGAAATACTTAAAACAAATGTGACTAACTGTTTTGGACGTATAACAATATACACTGTAAGTGCAGTTTCATGGATGTGAAAGTTTATGTTCAAGCTTCATCAAAATATCCATTCCTTGCTTTCATTTCCAATCTTCAGAAATAACTAATTATTTCTAATGTTTTATTGTAATGAAAATTTGAGAAAGCAGAGTATTGTTTTTTTGGGTCTAAACTCCTGGCCTGTAGTGTTTCTGAATGTGTCTTTTTGGACCTACCATATAGTGTCCCGGGACAGGTTGAGCTTTTTCCCGCTGTCTGTGTAAAACTCCTCGATAATCAGGTTACCGTTAGTGTCGTGGGCGGAGTTAAAGACTGTGACGACTCGGCAAGGGATTCCCAGAGCTCTCATCACTGGATAATAATAACACAGGTCAAAATAATTTTTCATGCTGATTTCAAATCTGTGTTTAGTTTTTCCTGCACGTACAGTTTTTGTGATGAAGCTCGTTATATATTG